>PVKA01001299.1:0-151422 GCA_004027165.1 Ctenomys sociabilis
CCTCCTCCTCCTCCTCCTCACAGCATTCCCACAGTACTTTCTGACCTTCAGGGACCACTTTCCTTCGTTTGTTTGGACAGAAAAAGAGAGCTTCTCTCTGACGTGTCACTGACAGTCTCTTCCGTGCTGCCAGGCTGCTGAATAACTGGGGCATGAAAGAGCCAGCACGCGGCAGAAAGAAAGAAACATCGCCCTTCCCTTCCCTCTTTGCAGTCACTTCCCCGCATTTTGACCCAGTGGACCTTGCTTTTGCTTCTTATTCCAGTACACATGGATTGTTTTGTATTTCATCCAGAGATTTTAATTGTAATTAGTGAGAGGACTGGGCTAAGTTGAATCTATGCCATCCTGCCTGTTCTTAAGGGGTTTTGGCCCAAATCATTACACACAAGATTTCAAATAAAGAACTTAATTTGATGCAATATGGAACATGTATATAATAACAGAGCTGTTGTTGGATGCTATGTTCCTATCATAGGCAAAAGCAGCCTGAGATAAAGGAAAGGCGCTGAAATAGAAAAAAATGTCCATTATGAGTAAAAATGGATGGAAATCTGAGGATAATCAGATGTGACAGGTGTCAGAGAAGAGAGGTCAAAGATAAAGCCCTGGTTGTGATTTACTATGCCATAGACTTAACATTGTCCTTCATTATAAAGGGGAGAGAGAAAGAAAATTTGGGGTACAAGAAGGAGAAGAGACTTCAATTTGGATAGTATCTTTGGGCTACCAGGGTGGCATCATAGTGGCAATGTTTAGAGAGCAGTTTATCACTAGTATGATCATTTGAAGAATAAGTTAAATTCAGATTTATCTTTCATAGAAAAGTTCTATGGAAGTGTCTTGGAATCTAAACATAGACTTTTATAATATGTTTCATTTCCTCTTAGGCTTATCTAGCAAAGAGATAATGGATAAATCACTAGTTGTTTGCGTTTGACTTCCCAACAGTAATATCACCAGGACCACTGGTCATTGGTTAGACTTTAAATATTTCAAATTGAATCTAGATACTAGTAAACATATTACCACTTGAATTCCACTCTGGTGACCTATTTTATGGAAATATAGAGATTTTGGAGATTTCCTGGATGACATAATATAGAATTAACTATGTACTTGTAGTTCTATATCATATACTGAAGTTATGCTGTATAATTTATTCAAATGGTACTTTTGCAATGGATGGAAAAGAATGTAGTTATCAAAAGTGCATATACACATTACAGAAATAAGATAATATGTAAAATTGATCAATAATATATAAGAAAAAATACCATGCTTAATGAAAAGGGAAGAAAAGATTGATGTTTATAGAATCTTTTGAAGAGCTGACTACATTCATTTATGTAATAACACCCAAAATTTGTGAAATCTTCTAAGGTATATATTATACAATGTACTCTGAAATGAGAACATGGAAATATTTGCCAAAAGTTATATACCTAGTCATCAACATTGGCTAGATGCAAATTCAGGCTGGGGAACCTTCAAGCAAGATGTTGGATGGTATTTTTGGTGTGCCTCTTCAGGCATTCAAAATTGCACTTCTAAACCATGTGGGAATCTCTAAGCCAAAGTCAAAAGAAGACTTCATTTGCTGCATATTGAAGCAATGTCTCCAGCAGTATGTGTAATGAGTGATTTATCAGCCTTCTACCCCTTTGGTTCAATCTTGTTCTAAGGTATGTGAGGCTCTTTCATGTTTTATTTTTTGTTGATTACTTTGTTTTGTGTTTAATATTCTGATTTTACAAAAACCACTATATAATGTGATAGAAAGTCAAAGTTCCAAATTATATGCTACCTTTAATTTTGGGAAAACTGGTAAGGCCTTAAGTAGAATAAACAGAACCTTCCCCCAAAGTTTGTTCCCTTGGCCAAGATTCTCTATGCAAATTCCCTACCAACGAGAGTACAAAGCCTGGCCTCTACTCTGTCTTTGGAGTTAGCTTCAAGTCTCTACCAGACAGTGGAATTGTTCTAAAAAGCCAACTGCATCCTCTTTTTGGAAACAGAACACCTCCCCCTCATTATCAGCACAGACTGGGTCCCACAACCCTGCATTTCACTGTGCTCCTGGCCACCACCACTGTGCATCTCCAGGTGATTGGTTTGCATGGCATGACCTCCTCCCTGGCACTGTGACCTGACATGACAATGTGCTACTGTCAATCTATCACCTTGTGTTGATTTGTCGTTGTTTATGCCAGTGCTGTCATCCTGGGATGCGATGGGAATCCCTCATTCACTAGTGGGTTCAGTAGGAAGTAAAGAGACAAGCACTCATCAAGCAATAATACTTACCACTAAGGATTTGACCATTAATTCTGTGTAAGTAGAAATGGTACAAAGAGTCGGAATAGCTCTGAAGTCGCTAACAACAAGAGTGATAGTTTACTTCTTGGAAATCTGAATAAATAGTAAGAGGAAGTTGAGTGAGAAGAAAGAAACATTAAGCGCAATTCCAGTATTGTAACTTCAAAAAAATAGGGCACTATGGTTACAAGGATAGTTTAACTAGATTTAAATGCCAAGTTCACCGATTCAGTGGGCTTGGACAAGGTAATGAGCATCTTTGTGATGCATTTCCACCATCTATATAATAAAGAAGAACTTTTATATATCAATTCATTTTGGAAATGTGAGGACCATGATTTTAGGGAAATGGTTATCTCAGTGTGAGATTTTACTAAAAATTCCATTAGCAAATCTAACCCTATTCTTTTTTTTTTTTTTTTTTTTTTTTTTTTTTTTTTTTTTTTTTTTTTTTTTTTTTTTTTTTTTTTTTTTTTTTTTGTCTTTTTTTTTTGAGACAGGGTCTCACTATACAGTTCAGGCTGGCCTTAAGCTCACTTTGTAGCTCAGGCTGGTCTCGAACTCACAACAATCCTCCTGCCTCAGCCTCCCGAGTGCTGGGATTACAGGCATGCGCCACCATGCCCGGCTCTCTAACCCTATTCTTAATGACAATATTAGGCAGTATGGTTAGATTAGCATTGTTTTGGATGATAAAAAAATTGAAATTTGAGGTAAAAATAAGTTAGGCAATTTCTTATGGTTAACTCCAATCATTTTCATGTCCTTAGGGTTAACCACTAAGAAGAGAAATTTTGCAACTCCAGGGTATTACAGATTCCTGAGCCTGGCGGAGTTTATTAGACTACATAGCTAACTGTCATTGATATTCTACTTTATAATGTTAAGCCTTTGTTTAGCTAAGCCAGTGGCTTAGAACCAAATTGTTGTTGTGCTTAGGAGAAAAGAAAGGACATGAGAACCTAAAGAAATCCATTCTGTTGTGGTGAGAATGAACCTGTTTCTCCACAGTCATGTCCTTACAACTTGCATCAATCTATTCCTCTTTGGGAACATTTTCCTAAGCAGAAGGCTATATTCTTATTTATGCCATCACTTACATGATATTGGAATAATTCACTTAGTACTTTTGCATTGTCATGGCATTGGTAGTGTTGGAGAGTTTACAAACTACTTGCCATAGTAGCTTCTCCACTTACAGAAGTTAATTTAAGAAAACCTTCTTGGTGCATGTTTCCAATTAGAAAATAAGGGCCAGCCAGATTGCTCAGCAGACTAAAGTGCCTGCTTAGACATGCACAGGGACTGGACTTCAATTCCCGGAGTGCCATGTTGGCCTGCTCCTTAGACACTAAGACAGCAACTGAGACTGGGTGTGGTGGTGCGTGCCTGTAATCCGAGTGCTTGGGAGAATGAAAACAGGAGGATCACTACAAGTCCAATCTGTCTACCTACACCTTATAGACTCTGTACTAATACATTTACAAAAAAGAAAATAATACAACAATTTGAGATGACATTTGACTATTCTCACTAGTAAATAAGATAGGAGAAGGTAAGGACGACACATTGTTCAATATCAGAATCAGCTCATGCAAATTCATCTAAGTAATTTGATGCCTTATTCTGAATACTCTAGTTAAAGTGATTTTTAAAACTAATTCGTACCAATGAGCTGGAAAAGAAGTGACAGTCTAATTAACTAAAGAGGTGACAATAACCAACTAAAGAGGTGAGCACATGGGCTTAGGAAATGTTACCAGGGGTCTTCCATTGCAGTTCTCTAAGGTCTGATTCCATGGTGCAAGTTTCTTATACTTGCACATTACATATAGTAATGTTCTCACTGGCCAGCCACCACTCATCACCTCTTCTTGGTACTATAAACTCAATATAAAGCAATTGCCTCTTGCAG
The DNA here is from genome assembly GCA_004027165.1 of Ctenomys sociabilis. Classification (NCBI taxonomy): domain Eukaryota; kingdom Metazoa; phylum Chordata; class Mammalia; order Rodentia; family Ctenomyidae; genus Ctenomys; species Ctenomys sociabilis. The sequence continues at coordinate 4,235 of PVKA01001299.1, forward strand.
TGAGCGTGAAGTGAGCTAAGAGAAGTTTCTATTTGCCTTAACAAGCTGGGTACATTCTGGATTAGGTAAATAACTATTTCTTGACAAGTATCAGGATCTAATTTGATACAGTTTCACCAGCAGGATTTCATTAATTGTGTCTTAAGCTAACACTTGTGTTCAGAGGATAATGTCAATGGTTGCCTGGTAACAAGCTTAAGGATATCTGAGGACCATATTGGGTAGAGAGGACTGACTAACCTAAGGGAAAGATAGTTACTGGATAGAAATAGCATTGCTGAGGGCTGGGGAGATAGTTCAGCAGCTTACCTTCCTGGCAAGCTCAAGGTCCCAAGTTTGATCTTTGATACTGGAAAAAAAAATTAAAGAAGTAGTGTGTCTGTCAATTGTTTTCAGATAAAAAATACCTTTCATGGAGAGATCATATTAACCTTCTACAAATCATTTGTGAAATGTTCTTGACAAGGGTGGGGAGATAGCTCAGAGTCACAGGATCATCCCTGGCAAATACAAGGTCCTGAGTTCAATCCCCCAGACCAAAAAAAAAAAAAGCTACAGCTTCAGGATACAAATGTTCTTGGCAGTATCACCTATAGAATTAGTGTCTTGTTTTCTGTAGGTGAATCTGACTCTGGGACATCTGCAATAGAAGTAATACAAAGCTACAACATTACTCCATTTATTGTTCAAATTTTTTATGGGAATTTAATGTGGCACCCTACTCAAAGACCATTTTTTATTATAGCCAATCTTGAGATGGTTCTAGGAATATTTAGTCCTCCCTCAAATTCTTCTATACTGACTGTAATTCTATGGTATCAAGCCACTGAAGAAGTTCTGAGGCTTATGGCTGGCAGATTTTTGCCAATTTGAAGTGGGGCAGCTGAGTTGGTGAGTATCTCTAATCTAAGTTTGAGTGTCTGCACTCAAAGAAAAATAAAATAACAAAAATGTTCTGGATACTATTCCACTGGCAGCCACTTTTTTATTATTTTCCTATCAAAGTTGAGACACTGGGAAAGTAGAGAAATGCAGGGCATTTCATTAAGAAAAGCACCAAAACAAGCAAACGAACAAATAAGATCAAATAATGCTTCATATGGATGCTTTAAAAGGTTGCCTTCACAGAAGTAGGAAGTAGAATAGCTATCTACCAGTGGTTAGAAAGGGCAGAGGGTGGGAGTTTAGATAAAAGTAAATAAAACATAATAGCACAGAAAGAGTAAGTTCTTTTGAAAATTTAAATGAACAAAGTTTACACAGTTTATTACTTATTTGATGAAGAACTGTATTTGTAAGTTAAATATGAGTTTCATTTTGAATCATGATACTGCAAATACTGCTGGAATTTCATTTAATATAATCTTCAATGTCCACAATATAATTGTAGTGATTACAGAGTACTGAGGGTAACTTAGGTAGGGTTCCTGAATAAAGACTGAGATATACACATTGATGGATATCGGCACAAACTCTTTTGAGGGGGAAAGACAGTAAGATTCTTAGTAGGAGAAATGCTAGTTAGAAAGCATCAGTGCCCTTCCCAGGTTCCCTGGGTAGTGTCTGAGATAGGTTACCACTGTGGAACTGCCAGCTTTGAGGCCAGAAGGCTAAACCTTCTCCTCTGCATTAGTTGTCACTGTGTCTGTGTCATCTCTCCGGGACCAAGTATAAATTTAAGTGGGACAGTGCTCTTCAACCAAAGGCACGTCCTGCAAATAGTGAGCTACACACAAGTACTTGGAACAATTAGGGAATGAGTGCCTCAGTTCTGATGCGTACATCTGTGTCATTCATCATGACATCCTTTTCAAAGTAAGAGACATGCTTGGGGAGATGAACTACATCCTTCATGTAGTGTTTTCATATCCTGCTATTGCTTGACCTTGGGTAACACAGGAAAGTCCTTTGAATTCACCATCATACTAGATAGAGATCCAAGGGGGAAACAAGACAAGAAAAGAAGTCAAAGGCATAATCATTGAAAAGAGGTTAAGTTCTCTTTTTTTCTGACATTATAAGACAGTTTACAAGAAAAATACACTATGAAATATTTACAATAAAAACCCAATTAAAGTTTTAAGTGAGCTTTAGTAGATGAGAAGATATAAGGTTAATATTATAAGTATTAAAGAATCATTTGTAAGAAGCAAGTACAAGGTTCTGAGTTGGATTCTTGTTAAAAAATAAATCATTTGAATATCTGTACATCAGAATTAAATAACTAGAAAATAAAATGAGGAAAATATTCAATTTATGTCTGTGTTAAAATACATGCTACATGTATTGAAATAATTTTTGAAAATGTCTAAGACTTTTATGCTGAAAACTGAGACAGCTGTGAAGAAGTTGAAAATTTAATGAAATAAATGTAAATACACCATATAATTTCTTCTAAAATAAATTTAAATTCTCAAGACAATTTCCATCAAATACATTTTTCAAAGATATGTCAGTTCTAATTCTAAAACTATATACAGTCACTCAAAATAATTTTGAAAAAACAAAATTGGAGGATGATTGAGTGAAGTTGTTTCAACTCTTACTGTATAGCTACACCAGAAATAGATGGGTGACTGGTAATTTATTAGGTTGTGCTACTGAGAAAGAAAACTCTAAGTATCCATATAGATCTTCCCTATTTTTAACGTATCTAAATAATGTTTGAAATAAAAAAATATTAGTGCTTCAATTTAACTTATATTTTATTTGTAAAATATTCTACTTATAAAATACTCATATAAGAATGATAAGTTTGAAGCATTTATACTGAAGTGGATGCTACTTGAATATATACTCATAAGTGAAATAAACCAGACACACATGTGTAAATATCGTATAGTCTCCGTAGTATAACAAGCAAAAAGCAGAATACAAATGGAAACGTACAACAACTAAAATCAATTGAGTCAGATAAGGCAAAGTGAATGGCATATGCTACAGAATACTAATCAGCTTTTCTTCTGGATGGTTAACAACCTAAGTTCACAAATCAGAGTTGGAGAAATAGAAGGGCCACAAGGCAAGCCAACATTTTGGCCCTAGCCTTTCAAGGTCAGCGAAGACTCAGGACATAGGAGAACCTGTACTGCAACATCATGAAACTCAGTTGAGCTCCAAATTTTCTGAACAAGGAGATTATGGAGACACAGAGGAAAGAGACTGAAGTTCTATAGTGAGCCTGGGGAGAGTCACATGGAGAGAAAACTTTCTCTCAGGCTCTCACAGAGAGCAAACTGGTCAAGCATTGGTCGTGACTCATCCACATGGATGACACAGACAAAGGAACTACAGAATAATGTACAGGACTACAAGATAAACCCTGAGGGGACTTCACTGACCTCATAAGAAACATAAAGTACATGTGTTGGTATATAAGTCTTGCTCTATCTAGGTCTTAATCATCCAGTAGAAAGGTATAAAAATAAAGTATACATCGCGGGGCCATAATATTAAGCTGAGCTGTAAATGGCTATGGCCGACAACTTCTTTCAATAACTCACTATTGTTGTGGAATGCTGGACTGTGTTGGATTGTGTTGTCGAGTTCAAGCACCTAAGTTAGTTGAATGACAATGGAGTGCCCACCTTTGACAGGTGTAGACAAAGGAAGGGGTATAGAAAGGAAAAATCATGATGTGTGTGTATAGACAGTACAGTTGGGATAGATAACGCTGTACTTCTACATAATCCTATAAGAAGCAAGATTTGCACTATTGGTGGTTGGACAGGATATTATGTCGGCTTCTAGTACTATAGACAACCACTAGGAAAATAACAAGGTAGAAAGTATTAATTATTGAATCTTTGATGTAATTCAGGTATAAAACATAAGATACACAAAGAGCTACACTCTATTTAATGATAAGAGACATACGATATAATAATGTCTGTAGATATAATATCATGTATGCACCTTATATGATATCAAAACATTATGAAAACACTTTGCAATATATTCATTTATCAAATCCATCTTGTCAAGGTATCTTAAAACTGTCTCATTGATATTTGTCCTTCAATAAAACAAAAATTAAAAAATAAAAATAAATAAATAAAATAAAATACTTATAGAATGTGTCACAGCTAAATCTTGGGAAAATAAACCAAATACCCATCAACTGATAATGTATAAAAAAGATATGCTATTTTTATACAATGAAGTATCACTCAGCTATAAAGAAAGATAAATTCAAGACTTTTATAGATACATGGATGCAACTTGAGATCATACTCATAATGAAATCAATCAGACCTGAATCAAATATTTTACTGTTTCCTAGTGTAAGAGCCTGAAACAGTAAGTGAAGAGGTATAACAGATATAGCAAATGGAAAAGAAACTACTCAAAAGGAACAGCAACAACAAAAAAATTAGAATGAAGGAAAGGGAAAAATGAAAGACAGAAGGAAGCGGAAAAACATGGAAGTATATATACAGGATAGCTATGAGGGCTGTACTTCTATTTCTTTTTTGAAGGGAGCAGTTAATGCTTAAAATTTTCATTTTGACTAATTTTATACACATATATGATAATCTGAGTAACTACTTGGAAGAGAACGAAGTACAATGTAACAACCAGTGTTGAATTCCTGTCATTTTATTTTTTTTTTAATTCTGCATCGTTTCTAATGTTTTACCTATTATTTTATTATGTTTAAAATAAATAAAAGTTTCTTTTAATGCTAATATATCCAACCTCAAGCAAATTGTTGATAGACTGAAACAGGGTAACACATGGGCCAAGTTTATTATAAAGTATAGCGGAAGCTGTGGATTGATTCCAAAATTCTCCTATCTCTGCAGCAGTACGGCAGTAATCATTTCCTAACCTGATGCAAGAATTGCCAGCAGGCTGCTGAGTTTTATCTCCCAGCAAATCCCTTCATCTGAAGGACACATTCCAGTCCCAGGTTGCTGTGTCCTGTATCAGCAACCAGTCCAACGAAGGCATGAATGCCTCCTGTTCCAATTAGACAGAACTCTTCAGGACTATGCCAGACCAGAGCTTCCTGGGGTGTTGTCTGGGGCTGTTATTGTATTGTTAGGATGATATCACAGCTCAGCTTTCCCCTCTGCTCCATCCTGTTCCCATCACTCCATTCAGTTGTTGATCTTAAAGGCTCTCTGAAATAAACTTCCTGCACCCAACTATCCATCTTCCTCTGCTTCCCATTAAAGCAAACTAGTAACAGCTGGTGCCCAGACATTCTAAGGGAGGGGAATCTGAATGGCAATTGGAAACTGCTTTCAGGCCAGCCTTGCCTAGCACTATGGATTCTGTCAGTGCTAATAGGTAAGTCACCAACTATCTATACCACTGGTGGTAACCTTCGATGACACACCTGCTGAATAGTTTGCAGTGGCTAAAACAATGTGTGATTAATTTAATTAGTACAAGACAAACTGTAATTATAGGAACAGTGAAATAAAGCAGTAGCTGGAGGTAGCAAGTGCTTTAGAAAAAGACAGTAAGTTGCTGAGGGTGATTAATAAACAACTAAGAATTCAAAGTGAAAACTAGACAAATTTTGACACCTGAAAAACAGATTTCCATCTGAAGTGGGAGGGCTAAGAACCTAAAATCAAAGCAAAGTCTTACTCATTTGAGTAGCAAAGACAATTAAGGGTTAATCTTTTTATGATAGATCTTGACCTTGTCAGAAGTGTTATTAAAAATGTCATCATTGTGATTTAGATGCAGTTACAGAGTAAAAATTAGGATGGAGAAGTACTGGGTTTTGCATAGAAAGCAACCTTAAATGTCTACATTCACCGAGTACTCTAACTCTGTAGAATATTTGGCCTCTTCTTATTAAAAGATGGAACTGCTTTCTTTCCTGAAGTCTATGAAACCTTCCACTTTGGAAAACAGTGCGTGTTCCTCTTATTGTCTGCTCTCCGCTCTACTCTTGGCCATTAGAACAACTAAAAATCAGGTTCCTTGTTACCCAGGAAGAAAATTGCTGATCTTGCCAACAAGGAAGAAAACTTGTTGCAGAACACAGTCACCATGTACTATTAGAGCTAGAAATCATGTGTGCACTGAAAACAGAAGGGTAAGGGGCCAGGGAGATGGCTCAGTGGAATAAGCACTTCCATGGCAAGTGCAAGGGCTTGAGTTCAATCCCCAGTTCCTCAAGAAAAAACAAAAACAGAAGTTTATGAAATAAAAGGAAGAGAATATTCATTTGTGTAGAAAGACTTAATTACAATGACAGCATCATCAGGCATACAGTTCATGACACACTGTAGATATTCTAGAAGATAATTTTAACACATGGCTCAGGTGTCTTTTAGAAGTGGGGGTGGGAATAAATGGCCCACACGATAGGATAGGTAAAACTGAGAGAACTACCATTGCAGAGTACGTACATAGGGATCAAATGCTCAGAAAACTGACCTGCTGGAGTCAGTATTCTCTAAGACTGAAAAAGCTCACAACTGACTATTTTCAGCAGGAGCAACCAGAGGCCCCCTTGCTTATCATACTCACAATAGTGCACTCATGAGAGAGAGAACACAACCACTGAGAAGTCCAGTAATGCTGGTACTGATCATGAGAAATGCAATGTAGAGCTAGGCTCAGTGATAGAATGTATTGTCACAATTAAAAAATTAAGCGGATAAGTTACATAACTTAGTCATAGAGCAAATCAAATATCATGATTGCAAAGAATAACAAATTTTAAATGGCAGAAGGGATGCCTGAAATGGTATGAATTATAGAAATGATTGATTAAACACAGCACTTCTACAAGAACTGATAATCAGGAAGGACATTTCTCAATCTATATGATCAAAGGAATTTTTTTTTTAAATAGAGAGTCAGGAGGCTTAAGACAACCACTTCAATACAAAATCATGACCTGTCATTCATTTTCTGGACCTGTGTCAATTTGCAGTTCGCAATTTACAGAGTGAAAGAAAAAGTGGGTTTCTCTATACACTTGCTTGGCAACAAAATATCCAAATACTGTGAAAGCTTTGAATGGTGTCTTAGGAGGCATTAATATTCTGGGATTCAAAAACCTCAGTTTCGATCCATTTATCAGTGTGGTTGTATATAGTGTTTAAGTTAATGAAAGCCTTCCACCACCCACAAGTGACAAATAATTTATAAGTTTTGTGAACACCCAGAAAAAGAAAAGGAATTTATTTCAGACAAAGTTTTAGTGTAATACACCCTCCCCTTGGGCAGGAGAACTGGCAGAAAACATTAGAAACATCAGCATTAGAAAAGATGCCAGAAAAGCAATGGAGAAGGAAAGGGGTGCTCCCCACACTGACAGGGGCATTGGCAGTAACCATCAGAAGAAGATAGAAGCTGGCTTCAGAAAAGGAGCACAGATGGATGGAGTTAGTGACCAGGCATTTCTTGCTATTCATGTATCTAATTTTGATGTCACAGGGCAAGAGCAATAGACAAAGACTAAGAAGAAGCTGTCCAGGGTCTCAAATTTTTTGAACATAAGAGCCTTACATGTCTTGCCTCCCTGGTAAGCCAACTGGGTGAGTGAAGGAAAGAACTTGGAGTGGAAGAATTCTAAAATGGAAAGTGGGAAAACAAAATGATTAATACTGGCTACAGCTCCATGACCCGCTGTAGGGGTGCGGCTTGTAGCATGGCTCAACAGCTTCTTATATGTTTCTTCAGACAAAGTTCACCAGCATTCTAAAGAAGCTGAACTCCAACTTTATATGAACTAAGTGGATGTCAGTGGTAAAAGAGGTGGACTGTAATGGATGCCTTTGGATATGTTCAAGGCCAGCCTACTTTTCCAGGTAGTGGGGCTAGTGATCTCTTTGTGAGTTCCTGAAATGAACTAATGAAATCTCTGTGCTTTTTTTTTTTTAGTAACTCACATAAACAGGTGATTTGCACTGCTTTATTAAGGATAATTTTTCAGGGCCATCTAAGACTGGAAAGACTGAGATTGTAAATTCAGTCTTCTCCTGATTTCCTTAATTAAAAAAAAATATGGATCCTGGAAGACACTTCAGGAAACTTTCAGTTTTCAGTTTTTGACTTAAAGTTATCTTTCTGGGAAACCTGATGTAATATTTATTACTGAATAGGTACTAAATTCTTTTTCACTGGCATTATTAAATGAGCCAAGCTGAACTTGATAAAATCCAAGCAGATAATGGCCTCTTTCTCTCTAACCACTTGCTCTGACTCATACTGTTGAATTACTTATGGGTACATCACTGTGTGTATTTAGTACTCTTGCTGTGACTGTTGATGATGATTCACTTTTAGAGGAACTATGTGGTGGGCCTCTGGGTTTTCTAGTTCTTATTGGTCATGAGAAATCATCATTTTGGCAATTGAAATAGTAATCTTTCCTCATTTCTTTAACTGCCCTTCTTTGGTGAAGTTACTGTAAGAAAGTTTCAGAAAACTTTGTGATGGTTGATAATCTGCTGCCATGATAATCATCTCTGGAGGTCACAGAGTAGCCCATTCTTGGCCTTCAGAGTTCTTCAGACAATAAGACACCAACGCATTTTAAGAAATAAGACTCTGAAAGGTTCTCTCAGTAAAAAATTTAAAAAGTCTTCTTTCTGTTCCCTGGAGACATGGTACTTCTCTACTATGTTAATCAGCATTTTATCACTGGGTGCAAAATATGTGAGAATAGCAATTTAAAAGGAATTTGTTTTGGTTCATATTTTCAGAAGTGAGAATCCATGGTTGGACAGGTGCATAGCTTTGGACATCTGTGAGGAGGAACATTGTGGTGAAGCAAGTTGGCTCAGCGGGTGACACCTGCGAAGAAGGAAAAACAAGCCTTGGAAAACAAAGGTGGAGGTGACACTCTGAAGTCACAGCTTCCCCTCCCAGCTGCTCATTTAACTAAGAAATTCTATTTTGCGGAAGAGATCAAAATGTCTACAATTGAATTATTTGCCAAAGTTCCTTATCTGACACCCATGCATTCAACGCAATGAATCTTTTGGGAAACATTTTGGAAACAAACTATATGGTCTGCCTCATCCATCTTTTTTTCTTATGATCTATAGGTAGATGGTCAATAATTCTGGCACAAGTTTTTGCATAGTCTTCCATGGTATGATGACAGGGTTCTTAGAACATTGCATTTGTCTCAGTGTTAGAGGTTCACAAGAAAATAATGTGTCAGAATTCCTCCTTGACATCTTATTGCAATTGTTATTAATAAGAAATGCTGTGTGTGGAAAAATTAATTTCCATTATTTCCTATAAAATATCTTTGTTATAATAACCTAAAATTGTTAATTTAAACTGTTAACTAAAAACTACTAACGAATAATTTCTAAGTTAAAATATATTCCATACGGACTTTGTACCAAATATATAATAACATGTGGAAGGAAAGTGAATTTTGCCCTGCAACATAAGGCATTTTAAAAAATTTGAGTGGATTCAGGGGTCTCTTTCTCTATTTCCACATTTAGTCTTCTCATACACATACATGAACATACACATAACTAGTTAATTTATTTTACCAATCCTATAATGTACTTCTGAATTGTATGTTGCAGCATGCCCCTGGAAGATCTCATATTCAAAATAAAATAATGTGGGTACAGGTGTACCATTTTATAACTAACAAATTAAAACAGGATGAATTAAATACCTTTCACTGCATTTTCCTTTCCTAATCTTGGATTTTGAATGATTAAATTTTGCTATACTTTATATAAACTCTTATGAAATGAATTCAGCTGTACTAGTTTATCAGAGTTCACTGAACAATCAGATGCTCATACTGTTGAATTACTTATAGGTACATCACTGTCTAAAGTTCTTTTACTCAGCAATCTTTTCCTTTAGAAATATTTTGAGAGTATAAATCAATTTAGGAGTAGAAAATTTTTCTTGCATACTGCAACTGCCTGACTACCATAGGTCATCTGTGAAAGTCACAAAGCCAACCATCGATAGGAGAATTATTCGAGACTCAGCAACACAAAAAAATACACCATCAGAAGCCCTCAAAACATATAGTTTTAAAAAGGTAACATCTTGTGATCTTAGACCATCATTTGAAGTAGAAATTTAAGCTGGCCTCATTACTCTCTTGAAGGCAGAAAGTATTTGGAGACTTCTCAGAGCCCTAGAAACAGCTGCTGAAGACAGAGACCCCTAGAAACACCTCTCTCCAGGAGAGAGCATGACCAAACCTGCTCTGGTGTGGTGAATGGAAGAGGTCTGGAATGATGGAAGCTGAGTTCTGAGATTATTCCAGAAACCTGGATAAGAGATCACAGCAACATGAATTGGGTATGAGCAATTAGGACTTGGAAATCCTAGTAGACTATAAATATGATATGCAGAGACCAACTCCTCCTCTGCCAATCACTTGCTGTCAGAGCATTGCAGTTAAGAACAAAGTTTAGGGACAGCAAGCTATCTCAGTGGACTAAGCACCTGTTTAGGCAAGCTATGGGAGTTGGGTTCGATCCCAGCCCCCATATGCTGTGCTGGCTGAACCTAGGACCAAGTCCAGGCATGGTGGCACATGCCTGTAATCCCTGCACTAGGGAGCCTGAAAACAGGAGGATCACTGTGAGTCTGAGCTGTATAGTGAGACCCTGTACCAAATACATTTGAAAAAAAAGAAAAAGAAGAAAGGAAAAAGTTTACATGGAAGCCTTATTAGGGATACAGTTCAGGCTGGGGTCAGTTAGATAAGTAACACAAGAAAGGAATGAGTTTTGTGGGAACCAGTTATTTTAATTTAATATTTCTTTAAAATTGTGGGTACTTGTACATAACGCAAAGCTTTATCATCTAATGGCATTTCACTCAGAATTTTGGAGGGAAGACTAAAAATAATTAGAGCTGGGATCTTGAGTTAGAGTCCTGTGAAACAGTGCCACAGAAAATTTTGCTATCAACAGATGCTATTCTTCCATCACAGTATCAATTTAGATGTTGTGACTTACAAGTTAAATTTTGTCAGGATGGAGTGTGTGTCCATTATGTTTCCAAAGCAACATATATAAAAATTAAAGAAAACTTTAAATATTTCTTTATTAAATCTCCTTGCATGTAATAAAATCCAGGTACCCCTTTTAACATAACCTCTTAAGCAAAACTCATTGTAAAGTATTTAATAAACTCTTGAAACTAACCTCTTTTAAACATTGCCAGTCATTCTTTCAAACTGATTCAGTAAATGAAATGAGTAAAACTGAGATTTTTCTTAAATGCATTTAGTACAGGGTCTCACTACACAAATCAGACTCAGTGATCCTCCTGTTTCCAGTGCTGGGATTATAGGCATGCATCACCATGCTCAAAGTCAATCACTGTCTCAGCACACTCTGGGGGCAGAGCCACCACCAGGGATTGAGCCCCAGTCCCTGTATCTGCCTAACTAAGTGCTTTAATCCACTGAGGTAGATGATTGGCCCTTCAAAACTGAGCTATTGAGGCTGGAGAGATAGCTCAGTGGAATAAATGCTTGCCTGGAAAGTGCAAGGTTCTGGATTCGATCTCTGGTACCACCAGAAGAACAAATCAAAACTGAGACAACATGTTTGGGGGCTGAGGAGTCAGCTCAGCCATATAAGTGCCGGCCTGGAAAACACAAGGTTCTGTGTTTGATCCTCAGCACCAAAAAACAGAAAAGAAAACTCTTTAGGGCCAGCCAAATAGCTCAGAAGATTAGATTGAGACCGAGATAGATTGAGACTGGGTGTGGCGAAACATGCCTGTATTTCCAGCACTTGGGAGGCTGTAAACAGGAGGATCACTACGAGTCTGATCCACGCAGTGAGACCCTGTGCACCCAATACACCCCATCCTAAATAAAGAAAAAAAGAAGAAAGAAAGAAAAAGCAAACAAAAATGACATATTGGACAAAAAATTTTAGTGAAACTAAAATATATGGCTCAACTGCCATCCCAGTTTTGTAGTGTGTGCAACATAAAATTCCTGCATTAATTCTGTGTACTTTAGGCTGCCACATCACTACTGCAATCAGTTGAATAGAGTATAATTTAAAATACCAAAAAGTGCCATTTTCCCCAGACCAATACACCAGATAAAAATCCACTGATAGAGATTATGACAGAGTGGACAACATGACAGGGAGACCCGAACAGAGAAAATAGCATGTTAATGACATTCAATATTCTCCCTGTGTCAAGTCATCAGCATTTTTATTGCCACTATTTCTCAGCATACACTATTAGAATTTATTGAGTCAATCTGTCTCCATCACCTGTGATATAATATATTTTATTCAATAAGATATGGAATAATATTTATCTTTCAACTCCAATGACTGCCTTTCAGGACAGTAACTGCATATCAACCAAGCATTACAACACTAGGGGAGGCTGTACATTTTAGTATCTGACCTCAGGGTTGTCATTTTAGCATTTCAACATTAGGTAGTAAGAAGAGTGCAGAATTCAATCCAAGAAACCACTCAGATTCACCACTTACGGCCCAGGATGGTATTGAATCCTGTTTCAAAGCTCTTGCATGAAGAAGCATATTGTAAGAATTTGGGGTGGGAAAGACTGCAGTCTGAAGTGGACTTGATGAGAAAGCAACACGAGGCTCTCTACACCAGAAATGAGCTCATTTATCTCATAAAAAAATGTGGGAAGGGAAAATGAGTGTTGCTTTTCAGATGTCTCAAATGGGCCTCATTTAAAAATTGCACGAGCAGTGTGTGTATAAGTTATGTTCTCCACTTGTCTGAATCCGAATGCATTAAGGCTTCACGTTGTGTCTGATTTTTGCATGCCTGGACTTGATTTTCCATGCGGCCATTTGGAAAGGCTGCTTTGCTGATGGCGCCTCGTGGCATGGAAGACGCCACGGAGCTTTTAGCGACCTGTGCAGTCAAGTTAGCCATGTTCTCGACTTTCTGCACAGTGCAGGTCCTTGCTAGTCCATCCCAGGTTATTTTGAAAGGGGACAAATCAAGTTTTACTGTCCTGTGTGCTTCCATGTATTTCTTATCTGCTTCTTTCCAGCTTGCCCCTGCGAAATCCCATGTCAATGTGTGACAAAGAGCTGTCATAGCACTGGCGTGATTGAGTTGGTATTTGGTGGCTTCACCTCAGAAACAAAGGGGTCCAGAACTCCTGCTGGTAAAAAGCTCTAATTCATCTGCTGTTCACTTTACTCACCAGGAAGTCCTCTCTCTCAGCCAGAGAGCACACGAGTGCACAGCAACTACTTCCTGTCAGGCAGTTTATTGCTTGACTGTGTCAACTATTATGAACCTGCACGAATGGGTCAGACAGCAGGTAAAATACAGAGATAGCTGTCCTGCGCCCAGCGCACGTCATCTCAGCACGTGTCCCCTCTATGCTGCGTGTGCCCACGGTGGTCATCTTTGCTACTCCTTGCTCCCTCTGTCTTCATTTTACTTTGACCTGAGCACCATTATAATAACGCAAAGCCACAGAGTGAATTTTTTGCTATGCCAGCTCATACAGGCATAGTTACCTATTTATTTGCATTTTTGCATATGGAAAAAGCAGAAAAAGATGGTTGTTTAAATCATCATATTTGATTGCAAAACCCAGTCAAGTTACTTAGCTGTTTGATTTTTGTATCAGCTCATGTCTCTGAGCTACAGTCTTTCTGAGATTTATGTCTACTTTTAAGGGACTCTAGTAAGAATAAATAAAGTAATAAATGTTAGAGTGCTGCCACTATGTACTGTACGTGATAGGTGTACTGCCTTTCCCCTGCAAAATGACAAAACTATTAAACCTGTACGTAATTCTCTCTCTGCAAAAGTAGCATGTTACTTGTTCATTTATTTATTTCTTTAATCTATTTATTATTGCATAAAAAGGGGAAAAAGGAAGGAGAAAGGTGGTTAGCAGAACTCAGGCCTTCACCCCATTAGGAATTGTTCTAAGTGTGTGTTTTGTGTATCCTACTTCTATCTTCTTAGAGTCCCCATTTGAAAGCAGGTCCTTTCTTTACTTTGGCACAACACAAGACGTTAACAATAAGATTTAAAGGAATGTATCTGTTTTAAGATTTGTCTTTAAGCTTTTCTGGAGCCAAAAAGAAGTGTGAGATTCCCAGATTAGCAAGAGAACACTTGTCAAGGAAAGCCTCAGCCCAAATCCTTGGCTGCCCTCCACAGATTTGAGGTTACTTTGTTGTCTGGGCATCTTTATGTACTGACACTCAGGCGAAAGGTGCTAGAAATGAGGTGTGGCTGGCTGGCAAGTGCAGAGGATGAGAAGACTAGAGAAAGAGATGGGTGACTCTGGGTTGGATTCTAAGTCTTTGTGCTGGGACTCCAGAACCGGTCTTGTTTACAGATGTGTACTGTGTCTCTTTGGTTTTATATGTAATGTGGCTTCTTACTATGTATTGTAAAATAACTTTCCTTGATACAAGAACAATTTTATTGGCCTTCTGCTAGTGTTGAGCATAAAAAATGTCACCATAGATCTTAAACTTCCCCATAGGAAACTCATCGCAACACTTCCCTCTCTTTTAATAGAACTCCCTTCCTCTGAGTCATGGGTCCTGATCATATATTCTAACTATGAGTTTTTGTGAAACACACATAACACTTTTCCTCTGTGATGAGAAAACACTCAATCCACAGCATGGCATGATGATATGTTTCTGTCATTTAATCACTTTTGCAGGCTGAGACAAGAAGATCACAAGTTCTTGGTCTCCCTGCACTGCATAGTGAGTTCGAGGACAACTTGAACTGTAGTGAGATCCTTTCTAGAAAAAAAAGAGGAAGAAAGGAGGAAAAGGAGAGGAAGAAATATTTAAAGCTAGCTCTCAAGTGCCCACATAATTATAATTGAATAGTAGCTCAGTGGATCATTAGAAAGCTACTTCATGGTTTATTGAGAACATACTAAAGGCCAGACACTGTCCTATGGGCTGAAGTGTGAAGCAAAGAAGGTTCACAAGTTCCCTGAAATTCAGAATTCATGTAGCAGTTATGGCAGCAAAGCCCCATCAATACACAATGTGTGATGGGTAGTGATGCAAACCTCAGAAGAAAACTAGGGCAAAGAAATGGGACTGAGTATAAAAGAGGAAATGGGCTATTAAAGCCAGAGTGGGCTGAAGAAGTCTTCCTTACACAGGCTGTGCATCTGAGCACAGATCTCAAGAAGAGAAGGACAGATACAGGCAGTAATCAGAGGAAGAATATTTAAGGGGCATAAGGTAAGGCACTTCAGCCTTGAGAAGCCTGTGCCAGCAGCACTGTTTCTGGGATTGGAGGAGAGGTAAGACCAGTGGACTGGGCTTAAAGAGGTAGTGTGGAAGCTGCAGATACTGGTTTTGTAGGCAAAGTTAAGGACCTGGGTTTTATTCTGCCTCTAATATGAAGCCAATGACAGCCATCAAGCCTGAGAAGGCCAGTATCTGTTTTACATTTTCCCAAAGTTATTCTGGCCACTCTGTGCAGAACTGATGGAAGAAAGGCAGATAGACTCCTGCCTAGGCATCGTTCAGTCACCACAGTGCAACTCAGTAACAAACATGAGAACAAAGTAGATTATGCGGCCTACCTCACTCTAATGGTCTGTCTTTCCAAGCCATGAAACCTGGAGCATCATTGTTGGTCTGCAAAAATTAGGATGAGGGACATTCACCCACAGGGCCTCTCTGAAAATGTACGACATTTAATATGCTTGGAAAATAAAGAGTGCTCCAAACTATTAAGCTCACTGTGCTCTTCACTTCAAGATTCTTCATCTAATTACTCTGCTAGTTCTTTTTGGACTTTTAGCCTGTATCTCAGGCAAGGCCTTAGGCCATTTCAGAGGTTCTGGGATCCTGTACCTACCTTGAGGGGCTCACACCCCAGCAGGCTTGGTGGACTGCAACATGCAAAAAGTCTCAGAGAAGATCCTGTTAGTGATCCAAGTGATTTTCCTATGGTGCCTGGAGTGAGTTCTAGAGAAAATCAATAGGCAAAAGTGAGTGCCACGCAGTTGTCAGAGATTGCTTCCAATATCTTTCTTTTTTCCCTCTTGGGAATCAAACTCAAGACCTCCCATTTGCCAGGCAGGTGCTTGCCATTGAGCTACATCCTTACCCTGCTTCCAAGACCTTGTGAAAGTCCGAACAGTAGGTAAGGGATAGCAGCTGAGTGTGGCCCTTAGTCTACATGTGGAGCTGCAGAAGATATTTAAGGAACAGCACGTGGGAGAGTTTGTCTGAAAAAAAGTATAATAACTGAGTGACAGAGATAGCATTGCAAAGACTGCACAATTCCAGGATATAGAGCCCCCACGGTACCAAGTTAATGTGCCTTGTTTTTTCATTCTGTGTTGTATAAATTTCAATGACAGTGGAAAGTTATCTCAAGTCAGAAACTATTCCATTTGTACACTGGCCAGGCCAGAAGAAAGCATGATTGAGCTTCGGTGCCAATGGGAAAGAAATTACATCACTAGCCTTGTCTTAACTTAAGCAAAATACATACCTCTGTAATATTTCACTTAGAGGGAAGGAGCTTTGTGCAGGGCACTGTATGGTCAAAGGTGGGGAGGGAAAACGTGAATGACAAAGGAGAAACTGCTGCCACCAGAAGAAGCTGTTTCCCGTATCATTGTTTAATTTACATAATAGGGAAGCAATAAAAAGACTGTGTTAGAACTTTGATAGCCACAGACAGACAGCCAGGAGATGCTCAGTTTCTTCTATGCACGTTACCCATCACCAGGTCAAGCATGTCTCTGTGTCCTGTCATAGTGCAAACTTCCAAAAGGCTGTGCGCTTCTGAACCATCACACACCTGCTAATAGGTGTCTGAAAAATCCATTTTCTACTGTATTTGTTAATAAATCTTAGTAAAGCATGAATTATAAAGAAATGCAATGTCTTGGCTAAAAGAAATCAATAATGCTTTTAAACACAACTCATTAGCATTAGAGATTATTTCAATTTTTCATTATATTGAGAGAGAAGGAAAATGAAAATCCTATCAATGGATGCCATCCACTGAACTTACATAGTATGAAATGCATTGTCTAAAAAATTAAGGAGCCCCATACAAATCAGAAATTATTTATTTATTTACTACTCATTTCTAGAGCCATCCTTCCCCCCCACATGCACAATACACTCGAAAGAGAATTTGGGACAGCTTATAAAATATGAATACAATGAACTAAGACAAGTTATAGATAAAAGAAAGAGAGATGTATATTACTATTAAAAATATCCTGTCATAGAAATGGTAAAAGGAGCAATTAATACATTGTCTTATTTAGTAATTATTGCTTTTCATTCCATAACCTAAAAGAATTCTACAGGTTCCTTTAATAGCTCTATCTGTCCAGGTAGCTTATGTCAGACAAAGCTTATATTCAACTGTCAAGCATCCTGAGGTTTCTCTAAAAGTAAGAAATAGTCTGAAAAATAGTTTTTCATGTTTTGCCCATTTACATTTTATATTTTCAACAGTGCATGTAAAAAAGATGTAATATAATAGTTCTTAACAACACCAAAGTCCCCGGAATGTTCTCCATGTCCGCCAACTCAAACAGGACCAGTGTGCACACACATTTAGGGACGCTTCTGTGTCAATGTATACACATGTTCCTTTGCTTTTTGTGGAAAGGGAGAGCATTTTCCTAGAATGCAACTGTGAGAAGAGACTATCGCATTTTTAGGTCTAGTGGTATGCAAGCCAGTACTGCCCTAAGAAAACGATTCAGGTGGCTTTTTAATGGCATTTTCTCTTCCTTCCTTCCTTCCTTCCTTCCTTCCTTCCTTCCTTCCTTCCTTCCTTCCTTCTCTCTCTCTCTCTCTCTCTCTCTCTTTCTCTTTCTTTCTTTCTTTCTTTCTTTCTTTCTTTCTTTCTTTCTTTCTTTCTTTCTTTCTTTCTTTCTTTCTTTCTTTCCTCTTGCCAAATGGGATCCTAGCATTGTATGGCAGCTCCTGGCCGATACCTATGACCACATCCGATGGTAGTAAGTGCTGCCAGGTGGAAGTTTTGTCCAAGGGGTTGTTTACCAGGATGCCAGGAAAGAGGAGCTATTGACACGGAGATCACTTTTATTGTTTTACAAATGGTGCAAATCTGCTGTGCAGTTCAGTTCCTGCTCATCATCGCTGTATCAAAGAACTCAACCAACAGAAGTCATTCCAAAGAGCAAATTGCCATTTTCAAAGCATTTAAAAGTTTTATCAGCAACGTTTGCATTCTATATGAATTTCATTTTAAGTATTTATTATAAAAGACCGTTATCTCCCCTTTTTAATATATCTTTAAGAGAGATATTTGATTAACAAAGCATGGCTATAAAATATGACATCAAGATCACCTACCACAGAGGAGAAGCCAAACATCACGGAGAAGGATTCGTTTCTTTCACTGTCTAGAAATTTTTCATGGAAGACCTTGGCTGGCCTTTTGATATTAAAACTTCCTAACAAGTATTACATAGGAGTTTTAAATTAGAACTTGCTGTCACCTAGACAGTTATAAACTGTTAAATATGTCCTTCCTATGCTAAGCTCCTGTAAAGCATTCACACGGCTGAGGCTGGGACACTGCTCCTGACAAGTAGCAGCAGAGTGAGATCACAGAGATATTTTCAAGCTGCCTGCACAGCTGATCAGGTGGTCCTGGTGTGTGTGCGTTCGTGTGTGAGGGAGTGTGTGTATGTGTGCGTGCATCTGTGCTTGCATGTGCTCTGTGCACATGTGTACATATATGTGTATGTGTGTGTGTGTGTGCCTGTGGGTGTTTTGCTCTTATGTGTGTGCATGTGTGTGTGCTTATGTGTGTGCACAAGTGTGTGTGTGCTCATGTACACGCATGTGTATACATGTGCGTGCCTGTGGGTGTTTGTATGATTTCAAAATCAACTACCCTTATGTATTTCATGACCTTGTAGTTCTCTCCAATGAAAATTTCTAATGGAATTACGTGTTGTATTTTTAAATGATACCTGCCAAATAAAGATTGATTTGTAAACTCCTTTCATGCACAGACTAATTTCATACCATGTTTTCTCAAATAGAACACCTTAAAAATCACTCGCTCACATTTCAGTATTTTCTGTAAGGTACAGCCTCATAATTACTGACACTGAAAAAATCACAAGTCACCTTTAAAATATTATTTTTCTTTTATCTTTTATTAAAAGAAAAGTAATATATGAGGTCAATGGCCACATTAATGATATCAGGAGACACTGGGAGAAGATAAAATAACTTCTTCCTTGCATCTTTTTCAATTCTGCGTTGCATTTTGTTTATTTATAATAACATCCTATAGCTAAAACCTCCTAAGTCATGTTTGGGACTTTCATAATAGACTCTGGTTTTTCCTATCTGACCAGTAGAGCCCGTAATTAGTACTTAATTATAGTTTATATGGCCACTTTGGCCAGGAAGAAAAGAGCAGCTTTGTTTGAGTCAATGAAGTATTTAAAGCTAGGCCCAGGATGGGGATGGGTTTATTAAACACTTGAGTAAGCAATAATAAACTGACATTGATTGGGGGACTCGATAGATCGCTTTTATATGTTGCTTACAAAAAATTCCAGGTGGAACTGAAAACCACTAGGGGCTCTGTTTGAATAGTCCCTGTAAGGACAACAGAATATGGGAAACGCAGTCTCTCCCTCCAAGCAAAGTTAACTTTTCAAAAAATGAGATATTCTTGCTTTATTCTGACTTTGATCAAAAGGTTGGACATAGTTTCTATTACATGACATGATAAGTTCCGTCTTAGAAGCCAGGTCTGGGTGCAGAACTTTTCGTGGGATAAAGGATGAATAAATTTCCCAAGGCCACAGAGAAATATTTCAAATCGAGAGGGAAGGAGTGTCACAAAAGGAACGCTTGCATTCCAGAAGGATGCTGCTTGTGTAGGCATCAATCTTTTATTATTTTTGAACTTAACCTTAGCTGACTTTTCTCCCCAAATTTTGCTTCCTGGGGCCAGAACCCCTTTTCATTCTGGACACCTAGGGCCCGGCTGCTCATTTCCTGACTCCCTTTGGGTCAAGCATATGCGGGTTCCAGGACCCGCCCACAGCGCGGAGGAAGTTGGTTCAGAGCTCAGTGCACTCACAGAGAAACAGAAGAGCGACCATTCTGGCTGCAGGAGATGGCAGAGGCCGCGATCTCTAGCTTCCTAGGATGGAGGACGCTGCATTGCCAGTGAGGGTGGCGAGGGGACGACAAGCGCTGCCCATGAGCTGCAAGATCTGTGCTTGGCAGTGTCATCCCTCGCCTGCACCTGGCTGCTGCTGGATTTCTTCGGCTTCTGTTTCTTGGTGTTTGGTTTTTTGTTTGTTTTTTAATGTATTTGGTAGAGGGGCTCACTATGCATTTGGTTTCTCAGTGGTCCTGTTTTTAGGCTCCCCAGCGCTGGAATTACAGGTGTGCACCATGACTGCCGGTCTCCAGGGGCGGGATAGTGTGGAATGGGGTGCCAGGGATCGAACCCCAGCTCCTGCACTTGGCCAAGCAGGTGCTTAGTCTGTTGAGCTATGCCACCGGTTTTCTATGCCTGTTTATTCATTCCTTCCACCTTTGTGCTTTAAAAAATAATTGTAAGGCCCAGCCAAATAACTCAGCAGATTAAAGTGCCTGCAAGCAGGAGCAGGGGCCAGAGGTTTGATTCCTGGGCCTGCTGCGCTGGTTACATCCCCGCGGGCGCTGAGATGGCAATTGAGACTGGGCGTGATGGTGTGCACCTGTAATCCCAACTACTGGGAGACTGGAAACAGGCGGATCGCTACAAGTCTGATCTAGTAGTGAGACCCTGAACACCTTGTAGACCCTTCCCTAAAATAAAATAAATAAATAAATAAATAAATAAATAAATAAATAAATAAACCAACAAATTGTATTTTCTATTTAAAACTTCTCTGGTTTGCTGCTTGCATCTGAGATCTCTGATCAACGTGATAATAAAATGATGTTCACATTTATTTAAGCACCTAGCAAAATTAATTGAGTTTATTTTATCTAGAGCAACAGGGGGAATTTCAATAATTTGAGTTTGGAAAGTGAATTTAAAGATTTGTCATTGCTAAGTGGCATCTTCTCTTACCAATATAGCTCAGTGCAAGTGTGGTGAAGTGCTGGCACTCTAACCACAGAGTTCTCTGTTACACACCCTCCCTCACTCGGAGAGAAGAAGGTTTGCTTTGTTGCATGTTTTAATTCACTCTTGAGACCACTTTCAAGGCAGAGCATTTAAACAAAACTGGAACTGAAGAATATAAAGGAAAGATCATCTTTTGCTGCTTTCTCTCTTAATTCTCACATATTTTGGTGCCAAGAATAATTCTCATCACTACCTCTATAATTGATTTATCTATTTGTTGTCTTGAACAAACTATGACTTTGATGTTATGCCATTCATCAGGCCATGTGGGGATAGCCAATAAAGAAGTCATTCTATAATCTCCAAAGATGACACATGCTATAAAAGAGAAATTGTGGAGAGTTTATATATGTAAAACAGGAAATAGGTTCTGATCGTTAAAGAGTAGCATACATGGGTCTTCTTCTTCTTCTTCTTCTTCTTCTTCTTCTTCTTCTTCTTCTTCTTCTTCTTCTTCTTGTGTTTGTTTCATTAGTTGGGTTTTTTTATATTGGGATTCAAATTCAGGACCTTTTACTTTCCAGGCAGGAGCCTGTGCTACTGAGCTATACCCCCAGCCCAAAGGGTTTGCTTAATTGGTTTAGGAACAGAAAGTTTGGTTTGCCAAGAATATGTGGTCAAGATTATACTAGTTGCTGGCATAACAACTTGCCATGAACTAAGTACCTTATAAGAAGGCATGTTTCTTAGGGTTTGCAAGATCAGAAGTGGAAAACAGGTTTAACTGTGTCAAAGTTGTGGCAACAAGAAGGCTAGATTTTTTTATTGTTGTTGTTTAGGGGGCAACCTCTATACTTGCCATTTCTAGTATCTATGGACAGTTTGGACTTTAAGGTTCAGGGATTCTTTCTTCATTTTCAAAGCCAGCATACAGCCTTTTCCTTCCTCTCTAAGTAATTCTTCCATACTTGCATCGATTTTCTCTCACTCTGAAGTTGTTCAAAAGGACCTTCTTGTTTGCGTTGGCTCTACACAAATAATAATCCAGTATAAGCTTCTTCTCCCTAAGCCCCTCATTGTGTCACAGTGTCTCTTTGGCCATAAGAGGTAACACAGTCACATAAGCAGAAATCAGAAAATGGGCAGGAGCATTCTGGGAAAGAGGAAAAGCCCTTGCAGAGGCCCGGGGCAGACAGGGCCATGCTGCTAGGAAAGAAGGACAGGTGGAAATTGGGAAGAGTGTGGATGGAAAGAGGGTAGACAGAGACAAAACTGCTCAGAGAAAGCCTTGTTTTAAGGAAATTGTTTGCCCCACTGACAGCAAGGGCCTAAGATCTGCTTTGTACTTTCATAGATGACTGACTCTGGGGAGGAGAACTGATTATCTCACAGCATTGTAATGGGAGAAGAAAACAGATATCATGCACTAGATTTTACCAGAATGGCTTGAGAACCTGAGATAGGGAACTTCAATCTTAAAAAAAAAAAGAAAATTCAGTCATACTTCTCTGTATCTCAAATCTATTATAAGGCAAACCATCCCAACCATGGCAAGACACTGAAGAACTGAAGTTGGCCTTCATAGCTATGATTAGGCTATGGTTAGGCAGAAGCATGCATATATTAGAAGGTGAAATAAAACAATTAATACAGTCTCCTTTTTTTGTATTTAGTACAGGGTCTCACTACATGGACTTGACTTGTAATGATCCTCTTGTTTTCAGCCTTTCAAGAGCTGTATAATAGTTTTAATGCTGGTATATTTTAAAGGAAATTTAAAATTGAACAGCACCTCCTAAAATAAATAATAATCATAAATTTTTTAAAACACATTACTGTTCTGATAGTTCATCTTCAGTTAAGTCATTCTGTTATTCTTTCAAGAATTTTAATTATGCAGATTTACTTCTTAAAAAGAATTCTGTCTCAGTTACTCTTCTCTTGTTGCTGGGACAAATACCTGACACTCAAAATGAAGGGTGGAAAGGCTTATTTATCTCACAGTTACTGGAGGTTTCAATCCATACTCAGCTGGCTCCAAGGCAGAGGGGCACATGGCACCAAACAACCTTTCTTGGCAGTGGCAAAGAGCAGAGAGCGAAGGGAAGAGTACCGGCAACAACAGCTACAGAGAACAAGTCTGTCTCCCTTAAATTGCATTCAGGCTGTCTGCCCCAGGCTGGGAGAAACACTCACAGCCATAATCCCAGAAGTACCAAAATCCATAATTCCAGTGGATCATGAGATAATCTCAAATTCTAGAAGTCCTCATGCCATAACTGTATGAGGCTTTGGGGGGACAACTAGACACAAACTATAACAGATTTAAATTCATTTATTAACATCTTTTAACATTTTCTTTACTATTTTATTTACTGAAATCTCTGCCAAAAGACAAAAATGCTTTTCTATCCCAAGTGTGAGATTAAGTTATTCATGAGTTTAGTAGTAATAAAATTCTGTGAACATTCACTACATTTCCAGCCTATCATCACTCACAAGATCTCAGTGAATTCTAGACCTAGGATACTTTCTTGGTCACCTGTGATGTGGGCTTCTTTTCTTATGGGAAACAATTCAGTTTAGCCATCACCTCACTTCTCCAAAAGCCCTTTACCCATTTAGAAAACAATGCTGAACTTTTATTTTTGCTCATTTTAATGAGAGTTATTATGATATATAATGTGTTAGGTCAAGAACACAAAAGGTAGTGTCCCTTAAATATTTAAATAATTGCAAATTTGAGCCTTAGCCTTTAAATGATGCATTGTCAACTTGAGAAGTGATGTGTAAGACAGAAGGGGGTCAGGTCCTCACTTTGTAAACATCCTCATGCTGTGCAAGAGGAAAGCATGAAGACAGGATGAGTGAAACAGTCACCCTAGAGAATGGTAAACAGCAAAAAAGGCCTGTTCCCTCCTTGTACTCTTTTTGTCTTATTTATTTAATTATGAGGAGTAGAATTCAAGACTTCATTCAGGACATAGAAGAACCTGTACTGCAACATCATGAAACTCAGGTGAGCTCCAAATTTTCTGAACAAGGAGATTATGGAGTCACAGAGGAAAGAGATCAAAGTTCTATAGTGTGCCTAGGGAGAGTCACATGGAGAGAAAACTTTCTCTCAGGCTCTCACAGAGAGCAAACTGGTCAAGCATTGGCTGTGACTCATCCACATGGATGACACAGACAAAGGATCTACAGAATAAGGTATAGAACTACAAGATAAACCCTGAGGGGACTTCACTGACCTCATAAAAAACATAAAGTACATGTGTTGGAATATAGGTCTTGCTCTATCTAGATCTTAGCCATCTAGCAGAAGCATATAAAAATGAAGTACACACCGCGGGGTCATAATTATAAGTTGAGCTGTAAATGGCTAAGGTCGATAACTTCTTTGGATAACTCACTATTGTTGTGGAATGCTGGACTGTGTTGGATTATGTTGTTGAGTTCAGGCACCTAAAGTAGTTGAATAACAATGGAGTGCCCATGTTTGACAGGTGTAGACAAAGGAAAGGGTATAGAAAGGAAAAATTATGATGAGTGTGTATGGACAGTACAGTTGGGATAGATAATGCTGTGCTTCTACATAATTCTATGAGAGGCAAGATTTGCACTAATGGTGGTTGGACAGGATATTAATAGACAACCACTAGGAAAATAACAAGGTAGAAAGTATTAATTATTGAATCTTTGATGTAATTCAGGTATAAAAAATAAGATACACAAATAGCTACACTCTCTTAATTTACTGATGAGAGACATATAGTATAATGTCTATAAGTATAATATCATGTATGCACCTTCTACAATACCAAAACATTATGAAAACAGTTTGCAATGTATTAATTTATCAAATCCATCTTGTCAAGGCATCTTAAAACTCTCTCATTGATATTTGTACTTCAATAAAACAAAAATACAAAAAAAAAAAAAAATGAAAAGAAAAAACAGAATTCAAGACTTCATGCTTGCCTGGCAGGTACTGTGCTGCTGAGCTAGCTCTTTACTTTTGCCATCTTTTGCCACCTTGAGCTGTTGCCCCTGTGCCATGCCACCCTGCCATGGGGCCAGCTAGTTGCAGACTGAAACCTCTACAAAATGTGAGCTAAACAAACCTTTGCTTCCTTAGATTTGAGTGTCACATATTTTACCTCAGCAGGGAGACCAAAGTAACTGAGACAAGTCCCAAGAAAGTAATTCTTTTCAGACATTTCCCAGAGCTTTTACAAGGGATATTTAGAGAGAGATGAGTCTAAAAGAAAACAAGGTATGAGTGAACATTGCATTAAGCAAATTCATCTTCCCAGGAAATCCACTCTGTTACGCTGTTGACACTAAAATCTACTTGTAACCATTGCTATGATTTTTCATAAGGCTCTTCCCAAGCAACATACTGAAGAGCTTGGCTCCAATCAGTGTCCTAGATCTTTAGATTAGTGCCTTACTAGCACTAATCTAGCACATAAGGGTTCTCCTCCCTACATTTCAGCTACTCTCTGCTACTGGGAGAACAGTGCCCTTTTGGTTTTCTCAGGGTCCGTCCATGGTCTTCTACCCGAGTCTTGTGTGTTGAAACTCCTCAAAACTCAGTCCCTAAGGCTGGAGAGATAGGTTAGTGTTCTAAGTGCCCGCCTGGTAAGTACAAAACCCGGGTTCAGTGCACGCATCAAAACCTTGGGCATGCCATGCTGGGCCAAAATCAGGCATGGTGTCGCACTCCTGTAATCTCAGCACTGGGGAGGCAGAGATAGGTGGATCACTAATAGTCTAAACTGTGTAGCAGGATCCTGTGTTAAATAAATGATTTTTAAAAAATTAAAACTCAGTCCGCAGACCTTTCTGTCTATATATTGTTTTGTGTGCTTTGTATCATCTATGCTGGTTACTGAAACTATATTGAGACTTAAATTCTACAAGTCTTCTGAGACTTAAGCCTCAAAACCAATCTTCACTGTATTGCCATCAAGTTGTTGTAGGTACATGAACTCTTTATGAACTCTTCCCAAAGTCGGTTCTCTTCGTGTTCCTATATCTTTAACTATTTAGCTCCACAAGTAAGATACCTACCTATCCACCTTAAATGTTCTCTCTCTTATATTCTAAGTTCCATTGATTTTACTTCTGATTGGGTCTTTAAAACATTCTGGCGTTTTCATCTCAGTCAGTATCCTAGTTGATACTCCTAACAGAAAACTACTGAGTACCCTTTATTTCCCTCTAGGTCACATATTCCTACCCACAACCTACCCCAAATCTTTGTATATGCTGTTGTCATCATTTAGTGAATTTACACTTTACATCTGATCTGTGGCAACACATCCTTAATTAATGGTTATTCCAATCTAAATTAATTTCTTTTGTTGTACACCACGGTGAGTCTGATTGTGGCCTCACTTTACTGAATGTGAAATTTTAGCTAACTTAAGGCATTATTTATTTAATATCTGTCATCTCATTGTACAATCTGCAAGAGGACAAGGCTTAGTTTTTGACTAATAGAGTAGCATATTTTACAAAATCACATATATCAGGGCAAATAAAAACATATTTTTGATGAATATGTTTGTGACTCAGATCATTATACTAGCATTTTGCCTAGGCAAGAGATACATCATCCTTTTGCATAAAGCCCGGATAGTATTTATTTTAGATTTCATGAATCTTATTGTTTATATTGAAAGAATTCACTATGCCCCTATGACACGAAGACAGTTATACATAACCTCTAAGCAAAAGGGTCTGGCAGTGTCCTCCTAAAACTTATTAGCAAAAACAGACTATGATCTAGATTGAATTTGGTGTTAGTTTTCTGACCCTTAATCTAGACTTTTGAGACATTTTTAGCTGCATATCAAGGATATTACATAATTCCTTTGAAAATTTTTCCCATCAATAGTTTAAGATTTCTCCAGTTCATATTACTGAATAACATCTTTAGTATCTCCATCTTTGTAACAATTACATTCAAATTTCAAAGACTTGGACTTCTTCCTACAGTGTACAGTAGATCTTTGCTTCTGTTCTGTGAGCTAAAGGGCCATACCTGGTAGTTTACAAAAATACAAAAAGGTCAGCATTCACAGCTCTGAAAGTTTTACTGTCAAGAAAGTAAGCAAGCTCCTTCCCTACAGTGGTAGATTGCTAAAGACATTACGCTGGTAGGAAATACATTTAGAGTAATGGTCCGATCATGAATAACTAGAGCATCTCACCTCTAGAAGTAAAACTTATATCAGCTCTTTGTCCGCTGACTTTCTTTGCCAATAAACTGTGTTGCAAAGTGTTAAGGTAAAATTTCAGCACAAGTGTCCTGAATTAGCCTCTACTGGTTTTCTTTTGCTGTTGATAGCAACTAACACTTTTAGGACAAACTGATCTATGTTCCTGGGGTTCAAAGAGAAAGAAAAACCTGGAACACAGTACCAAAGTAAGGTATATTACCGATGTGATGAATGTCAGAAGTGCATTTTTGTCATCACAGCCATTTATATCATGGGCGTAAGCTGCTACTGCATCTTATCCCGGTTCATCCTGCTTGATACACTAGGAATCCTTCCAATTCACATATAAGAATAAATTGACTTTTATTTATTTATTTATTTATTTATTTATTTATTTATTTATTTATTTTTTTTGTCTTTTCGAGACAGGGTCTCACTGCAGTTCAGGCTGGCCTTAAGCTCACTTTGTAGCTCAGGCTGGTCTCGAACTCACCAACAATCCTCCTGCCTCAGCCTCCCGAGTGCTGGGATTACAGGCACGCGCCACCACGCCCAGCTTAAATTGACTTTTAATTAGTCAGCCATAATAAAGGACAAATACTATTTTTACTAATGTGAAAAAGTTCTTAGTTATGCTCAGTAACAATATGACAGGATTAAATTGAACTGATGAATAAGTTCGGAAGCCAAAGGAATAAGCCTCATAACAAGAACAACAAAAACAGTAAACCACCAAGCTTTCCTGTTCCTAATAAGATGTTTCCATACTGTTAAAGATTTAATTATCGTTTGTGCTTCAGGTACACTTTGAAGGGATAAACATATCTATCTATCTACATCTTCATTAAAACTAGACAAGTACCATGAAGCATGGATATGTAAGACAGGGTGAACAGAATCGGCGGCTGGAGAAGTCAAAAGAACACACAGATGCTATCGGCATGTTCTCAACCTTACAAGGTGTTTCATTATGCAGTAAAATGTGCACAGTTTTTTTTCTTTGTTTGTCTTTTTGTGTGTTAACTGAACATTCAAGGACCTTCTCCTTCCTGATATTTAGTAATACTGTGAGACTCTGGAACCAAGCTAGTCATGGTTTAGGTCCATTCCAATCTCAGGAAGAGAGAATAAAATTTGATGTCTGTGAGCTCAGAACGTTAATATTAATCACAAGGGCTATATTCTTTCCCCAAACCTGCTGTATTTCACATGCTCGACCTTCCCTCTCCCCACCCTCCTCCTTGGTCCATTACACTTTATTCTTTTCTTGGAGGTGGGCGGCAGAGGAAGAGGTAATTCATGCTGCATCTCCAGACTGAGTGTACACTGTACCTTCCCTCAAGGTGAGCGGCACTAAGTCAAACTCTTCATTTAAGGAAGCGTATGAGACCAATAGTCTATAAAAGAATTATACGCACACATCAGCAGTGCCATAGACAAAATGGGGCAAGTACAAAGGGATTACTTGCATAGAGTATTTATTTACCTTCTAATGTTTAAGATTAGATTTAAAGATGCTTCAAGCTTTTATACGTGATACGGAGACTTTTTCCTATTCAAAAATGTATTTCTTTACAAACAAGAAGTAAAAAGACGGACTAATCTCTTTGACAAATAGTCACACGGATATGCAGTCATTTAAATTCTATTCTATTTTCATCCCATGCTTAGCTTAATTTAACAATAATACCACTTATAGCATTTCACAAAGAACGGCTCTTAAGTAGGACTCTGCATTCAGTTTTACTCTCTCCGGGAACCTTACCATTTATTTGCATTATGTATGGGTTTATAACAAAAAAAAAATTTCAGTAATATCACATTAAAAATATAAACTAAGTGTTAGGAATTTGCTTAGGGTGCCTGTAGTTTATTCATAGGTGATTTTCTATTGTCCATTATCATTTATATCTAATATGAACTGTTCTCTAGTGCTTGCCTCTAATCTCCATGCTTGTTAAGGAGCTTAAGAAGAGAATCAGTTGATTTCAAGGCCTTTTGGAGTTCAAGGGCAAAGTGATTATTTCCTTAAAGGAAAAAAGATCACGGACTCATCACGATTTCCAAAGTTCAGCTCTTTTTTGTTTCACTAATTAGGAGCCAAACTAAATGCATATCTGGAGGCTTTTATACACGCGATCAGCCCTTTGTCCTGGGACCAATTACAGGAAAGTGTCTTTTATACATTACTCTCAGTGAATAATCTAGGGCTCATACAAGCTGTCATGTTTGACCATGAGTCATACTAAGACCACGCGGGCACATAGTTGAGCTAAGGAAACGTTTGCTCCTCTCAGTTGAATTGATGAACGTAATTGAACTCAAATGCTTATAGCTTCCTTGTCATTTAAACACAGGCAGATGTAAATATGCATATTTAGGCATATGAGAAAAATAAATGAAAGCTTTAAGCTTCTCTTTTGGGTTCAATTCTATCTAGAGAAACTTTTCATAGCAATAGTTGAGTTCATATAGAAAAAAAATTTAAATAGCAATATGAACTATATAGTCTTTTCCTGTGTATTTTAGAAGATTATTCATACACTACTTATATAAATTTATTATTAACATATTTTTAACATTTCCTGTGGATTAGTGTGGTTGTTCTCTGGAGACTTACAGTAACAAATTAGCTCACACGACCAAAGAGGCTGTGAGGTCTAAGCCTGGCAGTTGGTCGACTGCAGACCCAGGCAGTTAATTATACAAATTCCCCTCAAAGTCTGAAGTTGGAGACGAGTAGAATGATGTCCAAGCTCTAATTCCATCAGGCTTTCTCTGAGCCTGCTCTTCTGCTTAGGTCTCTACTGGATTAGGTGAAGCCCACCCACTGAGAAGGGTGACCTGCTTTGTTTAGGCTGCTTTTTCAGATATGAACCTTACCCAGAAACACTCCCACAAATACATCCAGAACTAACATTCAACCCATGTTTAAATGTCATGCATCCCAATGAAACTGACACATAAAGTATACCTTCACTCCACCAGCAATACTACCAGGGCGCACATTTATGTTGCCACTGTCACAATGATTCTTGGTGTATGTGTGCATAAATTAACATGGTTTAACACCTATTAGAGCATTAGTAACTAGAGCTGATATAAATAAATAAATGGAAAGAAAAGAAAAGAAAAAAGTGAAAAAGAAACACCCTTGGGAAAAGGCAGTGGAGGCAATGGGACCATCTTGTCATTGAACAAAATTTGTGGAAACAGCATAGGTCTTTCACAAATAATCAAAAACATCAGCACATGTAAACAATCACAAAAACTTCACCTCAGATGCCAAATGCATTTATCAACAATTCCACTCTTTAGAAAAGACCGCCAAATCATGATATCATTAGTGCCCATTCTCATTTAGTGTTCTTATTGGTTGTGAGAAGAATTACTCCCATAAGATGATTTTCTATGACTTCCACGGGTGAGAACATTTGAATACAGTAGATAAAGAAAAGAAACATTGCCTCTTCTATTAATGGTCTGGGTAAGAGGGAAGCTAATCTTCATTTTGTGCAAGAGCTGGACTCATTTTATTTAATTAACACAGAAATAAGATATATATATAGATGGAAGTGTACAGAAAGCTTCCAATATGTTGACAAGGTTTTTAGATGGAAAAAGGAGATTATGAATAAAAGTAGACAGGATCCTTTATATAGTAATGTTGGGATACTTAGGTAGTACATAAAATGAGCTCTTCTATGAATAGGGGCTTGGAAGTATTTTTACATGGAATTGTTCTACATAAATTTTATACTGAATTGTTCTACATAAATGTCATGGCTGAGGCCCTCTTCACAGTTCATTCTGGGTCCTGTGTTTAAATTGGAAGCCCTTCAACAGAGAGAAGAAAAACTGGTCAGCAGTGCACAAATGAAAGCCAGCTCCTCTAGAACGTGCCAGATGAGCATTTCAGATCTATGGTTCATCCCTTGTTCATGACAGTCTATGTTTCCATAGATGCCTTGAGGCAACTCAGCCTACATGACTTTGTTTGGAGTTCCTCAGATTGTCTTACTGCTGTGTCCACATTTTTTTAAATTAAATATTCCAAAGGTTACATTTCCTGTGACTTTATTTTAGACAAATGCAAATTTCAACTTTGATGCTTGATAAGTTTTCTAATTAGGTTGATAATTGTCTGATATTAATCGCTGTGGCACAGCAGATGACAGGAAAGGTCAGACTTTTCTTTGACATTAAATAAAAATTGTCTGGGCACTGAAAAGAGAGTGCTACTCTGGTGGAATTCCTGTCTTTGTAGACTCTTAATTATCAATGTAATTTCTAGAATCCTCTCTCCCCCATCTGCTCCTTTCCCTGTCTCTGTATTTTGAACACTTCAGCACACCTTCAGCTCCTTACATTGCTGGCTGCATTTTGTCAAAGCATTTTTTTTTTGTAAGTATTATGTGGAACAGTCAGTTGTATTCTTCCAAACATACGTGTGTGGACAAACACAATGTAAATCAATGTGATATTGCTACTTTAGAGACACACGATATGCTGTAAGAGTAGAAAAGAAAGGTAATTAATTCTAAAGAGCAAGGACAAGGAAGACTTCTGTGAGATATTTGTATTTGACATGGGCAAATAATATCAAAATTTTTGTTTGACAGTGATAAACTGAGGCCAAACTAAAAAATAAATTAATCAACCATGATATATACTGTATTTGGACATAGCAGCTGCATATCTTGCATGTATTTGAATGATTTTCCTAACTGGCTTGGGTGTAGAGGATTGGAGTACATTAGGTGCTGATGTGAGTCAAGTTGGTCATACTTGACACTTTCAGATTTATTTTGGAGATGATGGGGAAGCAATTGGGATTTGGGGAAAATTTTAAGGCATTAAACTATTAGTGGCATGGAAAATAGGGAAGATAACAAGGGAAAATAATGTTGCAAATGTCAAATAAAAAGGATGCGTAACCATGATGAATATAATGGCAACGCTGCTGGCCATTCAGATGGTTGTCAAGAAGAGATGCACAAACAAGATTTGAAAATAATATAGATTATGATGGGAGCTGAATCGAAAGTGAAACATCAAGGAACCTGAGATGTAAGGTAATATCAAGAACAGAAGATTTTCAAAAGAAACATGGCAGTCAATATTGTCAATTTTGTCAGAGGTTTCAGGTGTCAAAGTCATTAGGAAAACAGAAACAATAAGTTTATCTCTGGGTATTATGACATTCATCTTGCTGAAAGGTATGCAAATCTAAGGACTTCAGCTTTCAAAATGGAAAAGATATTTCATTTCACAGTAAAAAAGCTAGTGTAGTCTGCTTAGAACCTGTAGGATTTTCCAACTTTGAAACATTTATATTTTGCTATGTAATTTCTCTGTAATGACCCAGATATTCAGCAATTTAACACTAAGTAGATAAAATTAAAATCTAGTAAGAAAATCTCAAACTAGGAGATTTTACTATTATCATTGAAATCACGACAGTTTCTAAATTACAGATGCAAAAACAAGATATCAGTAAATAAATCAATTTGCAGACATTATGTTGAGGCTTAGAGAAGGTAGTGAAGACAAAAACAAGCTTCAAAACATGAAAATCTTAATTCATTTACAATGAAAATCAAAGAAATATAAAGATTCTGGTAGGATTCCTAACTGAATACTTGCATACTATAATTGAGTATAATATTTTGAGTTATTCATTTGCTGCCTATGTGTAAATTAATTTATGAATTGAGTTATGAGCCTAAAAAAGGCACAGCTTGCTTTAATATACATAAAAGAGATGCTCTGAATGTCCCTCTATGCAATTTCCTTATGCACACAACAGTGCCTGAGTTACAAAGATCCACTTAAGAACACCTAGCCACAATTATGAAATGAGTTGCACTTAGAATGGTGACTGTCCCACTGTGAAATACAAGGGGAAGTATTTGACGTTGGACTTCACCAGAGAACTTCCCAGAATGAGTGAAAATGTCAAACTATTCTTGCAGCTATTTTTGCACCATTCCCATCAGACTGTTTCTACAAGCGTAGGGAGAGGCACACCTCAAGCTAATAGATCGCTGAGTCCTTCAATGTGTTGCTCTCCCACTGGACTTGGCGAAGCAGTCTTCCCAGGATGACCATGCCTCCTATCCATCAATAACAGTAAAACTGAAAACCTCTGCTAGGATCACAGCATCTCACGTGTTTTAGCTTTGGTTGGCAGGAAGCACGAAAGAGGACAGTCCTTGGAAAAGATCAAGTTAGTGTTTAATCTCTTAATTATTTTCCAGGTGTGGTTCATTCATTAAACTAAGAGCCCATCTTGAGCTCTATAAAGCACATGGAAGAACTACCCAAAGAAAGGGTGACATGATTAAAATGCATAGTTACTTCTATAAAGGCAACTATCTATTAAGTGAAAATAATAATAATAATAATAATGAAACAACTTATTTTATTATTAACTAAGTTGGGAGATACAGTTGGGTGATGGAGTGACCTTGAAAATTGCTTAGATGAGAGCCACTTCTGACCGTGTGTGTGCTGGTGACCTGGAACAAGGGTGCTGGAGAAATTCTGAATCATTCAGACAATAAGACAGCAAACAAGGGTCTGTCACTGCTTCACCCAGCAAAGAAAATAAATTCAGGATAAAGCTGGTGTTTTACAAGGCCTATTTTTGTTTATTTGCTTGAAAATTATATTAGCCATTCTGACAGGCAAAATAGCAATTGTCCTTTTAGGCCTGATGTGTTCTTCTTAAAGTCTTCTCTTGTGTCACAGATCGAAGTTGTGCGTAGCCTGGAATCTTTCGACCTACGTGTGACCAGCAGGCTGGGTGTGGCCCAGGGAGATTTTTTTCCCTTTGAAGGAAAACTAGCACACAGCAGGAACAGTGAGCTTAGGCTAACAGATTGAAATGGGAACTCATGCTAGCTCTAAGTATCCATTTGATTGCCTAAGCTGAGGAGGCATCTACAAGAGAAAAATGAAGCAGCTGGGAAGGAAAGAATGCTGAAATTTCATGGGACAACTGTAAAAAATAACTTTACCTTGCTGTCTGACTTTCCAGTTCTCAGACCCTATATGGAAGGGAAGTGTAGCTTTATTTATTTTTGATACAGGGTCTCGCTATGCAATTGAGACTGGTAGTGATTCTGTCTCAGTCTCCTCAGCACAGGGGTTACCTGTGTGTACCACCATGAGCGGTTCCAGGGCTAGCATGGCACACCCAGGATTCTGGGGCTGACACTACAGGCGGTGTCAGGGATTGAACCCAGGTTCTTCAGCTTGCCAAGCAGGAGCTCATGCCACTCAGCTATCTTCCTGGCCTGGAAGCATAGTTCTATAACTAACTTAGGTTTTGTGTTTCTCTTATAAATTATCTTTCCCCTTTTAACATATTAAATTGAATGGTCTTTCTTTCTTAAAACTGCACAAATACTATTCAGTATATTACATATATATGCATATATATCCACTGCAGAATCTTTCAAATTGCTTTTTATGTCAAACAGATTTTCCTGAGATACAGTTATTCTGTTATGCCACCACTCTATAAGAGATGAGCAGGAGCCGAACTGGAAAGATGTTATTGAATATCATCTTTTAGAATATTTGAAAATAATCTCTAAAAGCAGATTTGTTTTAACAAAAACTTCTCACATGAGCACATTTTTCTCACTATCAGAAAATTACTATATCCATACCAAAAAAAAAAAAAAACAAGAAAATTATTATATCCACAATTTCCAAGTGAATTTCAAGAAAAAGATGGTCCCATGTATGCCCATTTCTAAAAAGGAAACAGTCTCACAATTGCTCTTTGTGCAAAGTCCCTGATTTCCCTGAAAATCACTGAAGGGCAGTGTGAGTCTTCTGATACCCAAAATACTAGAAACAGTGCTTACCTGGGCAGACCAACATGCCAAGTTATTAGAGTAATTAATTAATGATTTTCAGAATCCAAAAAGTTAAAGAATGTATCAAATCCTAATTAAAGTAAAGAAGGCTGCCCCATTAGCATTAGGTTAGTGCGTGACAATTAGGATCGGCCAGGTTGCTCGGAATGAACTCAGTTGTTTCAAACTTTCTGATAAGGACCGCTAGAATAACTAGGCAAAGCATCAACTCTGTCTGCTGGCAATAAGAAGATATTCAAAAAATCCTTTTCATCATAAATGTGAAGGGGGGAATAAAAGACAGATTTTCTCTAAAACAACAGCAATAAGACATCCATCTCTTCCTCAAGGAATATGGAGGAGTTAGAAGGCAATGAGATACACTTTCAAAATGTTAAAAAAAATCACCTGCCAAATTGCGGTATCCAATAAAAATGTCCTTTCCTTATGCAGCATAATTATACCCACTTTTAGAAAAACAGTAAGAGGTTTTATCCACAGTATCTCTGCACACTAAAAGGTGGACTCAAACAGTAGAAAACCCCCAAAATAAATTAGACATGTGGATGGCAAAACAATTAATAATAACTTCAAGAATTTTACTGGCACTCTTTCAAAGACTAATAATATCAATGGAAAATGAATAAATACCTTGAGTTATATTAATAATACTGCGTATTTTTCAGTAATAATAACACAAATTAGATCCAGAAGAAAGAAGTTGGAAAATACTTAAACATGTATTAATAGTAAAGGTATAAGTATTGTGCTCTTGATATTTAATGGCATATGCTGTTCAGTAAAAAAGAGATACAAACAATAATTCATACAAAAATAGTGTTTACAAGAAGCTAGGCCTAAGAGATTAAATATTGACTCGAGTTTCATAATATGAGAAAATTAAAGTATTTCAAAAGTGTCTATAGTGGATAAGATACATACTTAGGTAAAAAAACAAATAAGCAGGTTACCTCTGTTGGCAAGACAGAGTCCTAGGTATCTGGTGGCCCTGGGGAGGCTGATCGTATTCTGGTGCTCCATGCGGTGGTGGCTTCCTGGACTTTTAGCCTGTATCCTCCTTGAGCTCCCTTCCTTCCTTCCTTCCTTCCTTCCTTCCTTCCTTCCTTCCTTCCTTCCTTCCTTCCTTCCTTCCTTCCTTCCTTCCTTTTTCTTTCTTTCTTTCTTTCTTTCTTTCTTTCTTTCTTTCTTTCTTTCTTTCTTTCTTCCTTTCTTTCTTCTTTCTTTCCTCTCTCTCTCTCTCTCTCTCTCTCTCTCTCTCTCTCTCTCTCTCTCTCTCTCTCTCCCCATTTCTTTCTCTTTTTGTATTTAGTACAGAGTCTGTTGGGTCTCACTATGTAGATCTGACTGGTAGTGATTCTCTTATTTTCAGCCTCCCTAACTTTGGGATTACAGGAGTGCGCCACCGCACCCAGTCTCATTCCCAGTCTCAGCGTGCCCGGGGGGGTGGGGGGGCAGCACAGCACGCCTGGGATAGACTCCTGGCCACTGCGTGCTGCCTAAGGAAGTCCACTTTTTTATTTTATATCATTTTCTGCATGGTTTTAAGCTGTAGTTCATAAAAAGACACAGTATCAATTATATTCTTGCAAAAGATATCTAAGTTGTAAAACCAACTGTATCTATCACACATATGAATTTATGGTATTTAAAGAATATATCGACCCTAAATTATATTCAGATTTAAATATAGTATTATGCTCTTTAAACAATAATTATTCCAGTTATTCATGTCAATAAATGACCATCTTTCTTGATTTGCTTTATACTTCATGGAAAAGCTGCATCTTTTTGTTTTCTTTCTTTTTTTGTTTTTTGGCAGAACCGGGGATTGAACTCAGGTCTTTGCACTTGCCAGGGAAGTGTTAATTCCACTGAGCCATCTCCCTGGCTGCATCTTTTTGGAGACATAAAATTTTAAGCCTATGCCCAATCTGAAGCCACACTCTAAATTAGTGTCATGCTGAGAATAGGGTATTTCGCAATGCAGAGAACCTGAAGCACAGGAAATGTACTCAAACTGTTGGGCTCATGCGACAACTTTAAAAATTTATCTTGAGACATGAAGTAGTAGGTAAAGGTCTAGCTTATAATGTATAGTTAAATCAAAACATAGTAAATATTAATTGAATTCATTCATTTAATTTTAAAAACTGCAAGTGCCGTTGAAATAGCTTAGTGGACTAAGTGCTTGATTAGGTAAGCACAGGGATAGGTTTTGATTCCTGGCACTGCATACCACACCAGCCCAGCCCCTGGGCATGCTAAACTGGAGATGGAGTCCAGGCATAGTAGCACATGTCTGTAATCCCAGCACTGGGGAGGCAGAAAACAGGTGGATCACTATGAGTTTCATGTGCATAGTGAGATCCTGAAAAAAAAAAAAAAAACACTAAAAATAAAATAAAAACTGCAAAAAGCAAATTCCACTGAACACACACACTTAATTAC
This sequence comes from Ctenomys sociabilis, assembly GCA_004027165.1. Classification (NCBI taxonomy): domain Eukaryota; kingdom Metazoa; phylum Chordata; class Mammalia; order Rodentia; family Ctenomyidae; genus Ctenomys; species Ctenomys sociabilis. Next base: position 41,837 of record PVKA01001299.1, read on the forward strand.
ATGCAAAATGTACATGAATTTATGCACATGTGTTTTATATGTATTTATAGATTTTATACATAAAACTATAACACTGAGTTCATTTCTTTTCTTATTTCTGTCTTTCTTGAGACAGGGTTTCACTGTGCAGTTCAGGCTGGCCTTGACCTCACTTTGTATTGCAGACTGGCCTTCAGCTCACAGTGATCTTCTTGCTTCAGCTTTCTGAGTCCTGGGATCACAGGTGTGCACCACCACGCCAAGCTTCCGTGCATTTATTAAAGTGTCACTGGACGATGCATCAGAACTCTTTAGCTTCTCCCAGTGAGCAGCTATGGTATTTCTCTTTTATTACCTCTGAGAGCACAACCACCAGATAAATTGAGTAAATGTGCATTTAGCTTTCAGCAAACTATATCAGAGGCAACGCTGGTGAGGACACGTTTTTAGATGAAAGTAGGTGAAGTTAGGAAAGCCACAGTGGAAGAGTGGCTAGGAGAGTTGGATTATCGTAGAAAAGCTTAAAGGGCGAAAAGAGACCACAGATGCGTTAGAAAGAAGCCGTCCACATAGACTCCTCCGATGAGCACAGTAAACCCAGGGTACCACGGGAAGTCAAACACTGGGGAGTCAGTTCAACTGTGTTTTAGTTTGCAAAGTTAACTGTAATGAGGGCGGGGGTGTGGCAGGAAGCAAAGAAAGGAAAACAGGAAGAGAAAGGACTGAGTGGGCGTTAGGGAAGGATGTGACCTTTACTGAGGCTGGCTAAAGAGGCTGGTGTTAAACCGAGGAACAGAAACTCAGCGATGACACGAAAATGGAAATCAATTCTTGCCAAACACGTAATGGTTGTAATACTTTTCTTTTTTAAGAGTTGTCTTTATTTCAGTCCACATGGCTAGAAGGGTATAGAAGTAGCTATACCCTTTTATATATTGGACCCCTTTTATTTTTTCACTCTTGGCAATTTATTCACCAACAGATCCGTGCTCCTCCAACCCACCACCACCTTGAGGGAAAAATAGCTGCTCCCTGGCAGGAATAGATAACTTTTGTTCATTTTAAGTAAAGTGGGAGAATTGTGCAGCACACAGGCAGTGACGCGAAGCTCCTCCAAGCAGCGTGTTCCTTCAGCAGAGAGATTAGGCACCCACTAGGCCAAGGGGCAGCAGAGGGCACTCCAGGCCATAGCAGGTTAAGTCGTGGTCACTTTATCTCTTGTTGCTGATGCAAAGTCCTGAGGCCATGGCCCAGGGTTTTCCTGTATCAATCTGTTTACAAGCGGGTCAAGGACTTGGAGACAGATAACTATTAGCAAAACAACTTTTCTATTGACAACAGAGTAAAGAAAGGTGTGTTTGCAGATGAATTATCACTTGCTTCTTAAAGGAAAAAAAAAACACTCAAATGACTAAATCCCAGCTTTCTTACCACTACTGAAATTTCTGAGCAGCTGGGATGAGTTGGCTGCTTTTCTCCGCATCATTTACACATCTGACCCACTGCAGGTGAATCTTTTTAGCATCCTCAAATATTTACGAACTATCCGTTAGGCTCTCATTTAGATGAAGAAATGATGTGGTACCAGAATTAGAAACATTTGGATTAGTATCAAAACAGCAAAAGAAGTCATCTCTTGGGAAATGTTAAGAATGTTTTGTTGCTTTAAAAAAATGAATTCTTAAAAGACAAGACTGAAATTTTCTAGTTTGAGCACTGGTGTCATGGCTAAAAGCTGAAGATGTTTTTGGTGAAATCTGGAGTTGCTGAGGGTGGAAGAAGTGAGCGAGAAATAGCCACATGCATTGGGTGCAAGTGGAGTGAACCAAGAGACACAAATCAACACACTTAAGTTCAGGAGAAGACTTAAAATAACCTTATCAGAAACTATACATAGGAGATAACAAAAGCTGAACCGATGAATGTGGTACAGGCTTTAAATGCAAGTCGCCTGCTCCGCTTCGGATGTGTGGGACACAACCCCAGCAAGGCTGAGCGTCTAGTCTTATGCTAAAGAAAGGGACTCGTATTTTCACTAAAGGAGAAAACTCTGAACTTGGGAACCTGCACATGGGTAAATATAAGCTGTCTCATTAGAAAGATACTTCTCAATTAGTTTTCTTTTCATCCCATTTTCTTTCGACCCGCGGCCTGCTGACGCATACCCATACAGACGCACAGCCCCGCGCTTGCGAAGGGTCAGAAAGGTTCCTGGCGATTTCTCTCCATAGAAGCCCTGACAATGTGGCATGTGCAGTCTCGACAATGACATGCCACTCAAAATCCCTCCCTTCGGATTGTCACTCCCTATAAAGGAGACAGCCAATTTGAATGAAACACTTCTTTCCCCCTGGGGACATCTGAGTTGCTTTTATTAATCCTGATACAAAGTGCCACTCAGAGGCCTCGGACAGTAGAATTCTTTATTCTCTTAACGAGTGATTCATTTGGCCTCCCGAATAGTCTTAAAAGCTCCATAGTTTTCTATATTTCTTATTTATTTTATCTCCCCAGTGCTCCAGAAAGTAGGCTTATAAAAGAATATTGCAGCATACTACAAAGTCTTCATATTAAAAGGACATTTCAAATGGTTTCATCTTAACATACTTCTGTCACTCAAATTGGAAAACTTGATGCCAGTTCCTTTCCAAGCTGCTAAAGATTAGCTTGATGTAGATAAGGCTATTCCCCAAACTCATTATCTGTCTTCCAAATCCACCTGAAGGACTCTTTAATAAAGTCAAGGTTACATGAAGAGTATTTTACTGAAAATCGGTGAATGACTATTAATAAATTTGCATTTCAGACAAGTTATTTTGTCCATCTTTCATCCTGACAATGGCGGAATCTTCCGTGTTATTGGTTTCTTTAGACAATAAGCCCATCTCTTAATCTTACGTCATCAGTGAATGGCTGATCATACCAGCTAGAAGCAACTGAAAGTACTGCTGTCAGTTTCTAGTTGATCACTGGCTGTGCTGTATATATCACACAGATATCTTTCATATCTGCATCACCTCACAATTAAAACTGCCTCCCTAATGCCAGCCTGCACACTACTCATCCTAGAATGTCAGAGAAATATAGGCAGGTGCACACATTGCTCTTCACTAAATAAGGGCATGGATATCCCCCATTAGCCTGGTATGTTTTTAGTCATGTTAAAACAAAATTAATGTTGCAGGGGTTCCCTTCAGCTCATGCATCTACTGGCTCCAGAGAACTGGCTACTTAGAATTCTGTTTTCATCCTGACCCAATCTGCTGGAACTCTACTCCTAATTTTATGTCCCAGTTGCTATTCTTTCTCTAAATCTGTATTTTCCATGCTCATCACAAGTGTCACAGGCTGCTTTGGAACAGTTGTCCCTTTTATTTTGGAATCATGATTTCTAATTCCCCCTCTTTTTCACCCAACTCAAGATATCAGTGTTATCTGTAATGTAGTTTCATTTAAATTTTTGTTTGTTAGTTTTGTTTTCCATGGTGCAGGGTCTCAGTCCATAGATCAGACTCGTAGTGATCCTCCTATTTTCAGCCTCCCAGCACTGGGATTATAACACTGGGATTACATTCCTGGACTCATTTACTGACTCAACATGCCCCAGGGGCAGGGCCAGCATGGCATGCAGATCCGGGGATCAAACCCTGGTCCCTGTGATTGTCAAAGCAGGTGCTTAGTCTGCTGAGCTATCTCACCAGACCCATTTAGTGTAATAAGACAATAAATAGTGAGAGTAGATCATCATGCAAAGTTTAATCATTGTGAAATTATTGCGAGTTTGCTTTGATCACATACAATCAAGCCTCAAGCACATCTTTTGATGTTTGCTAACTAATAAGGAAATGTTTACATCAGTTGCTCCTTTCTGAAAAACTTGAGCTACGCCGAAATAATTTTTGAAAAATTTAAACTGAAGCTTTCGCAAGCACTGTCTTTTCTGTAATTTTTCTCAACTTTCTGACGCACATACATAAATTTGAAATATAATGTATTTATATCCTGTTCTCATGCCACTGAGAAGCTTGGAATTTTATAGAAGTTTTAGCACTACACAGCACTTGCCAAATAAGCTCACCGTGATTCTCATTCTATGATGCAGACCTATTGGTCACAATTTGAGAGTCCCTGTGTGTACCTTCAGATTGGTACCTGAGCACAACAAGCTCACTTCCAGGTTAAAATATAGTGCTGTGGTGTATTTTGGACCAATCCAGTTGATGATAGAAGGAACAAGGGTCATAGTAACAGGCTTTAGATTCAGATCTGAATCAAAAATTGAGATTCACCATTTGCTAGCCAATGTTTTGTTGCATAAAATTGAATAAGAAAAGGAACATTGGAAACAAAGAAAAATGACACTTTTCCAATTTTACGTAAGTGACTATGCATGACTCAGTATTCTCATCTGAAAAATTGGATGGACTGTGTCAGTAATTTTAAAATCCTACTAGGAGAAGAAAAAAAATCAGCTTCCTGATTTAAATAGTAAAATTAAAATAAATTAAAGAAGCATTAAATACCTAGCCATATCGTCTATCATAAACAAGAATAATTCACCTTGATACCATGTAGAGTATATACATAACATATACATGTAAGTAGATATAGATATAAATACAGATAGATAGATAGACAGATACATAGATATGTTCATTTATGTTTAAATCTATGTGGGTACCTGTGAATGCTGTTCATAAAGTTCTTAATGTTACCCCAAAAATATCAAGTTGAACTCCTGAATTTAATGCAGAGCATCTGAGAGTGGGTCCCTGCAGCCTCGAGTGCTTCCAAAATGACCAGCATCTGAAAACCTACATTTCCTCCAGGAACACAGACCTGCGAAGGCACAACTCACAGCCATGGCTGTGAGGAAGCATTTGGTAGCACTTTGTATTCAAAGCAGGGTATATTTTTCCTTAATTTTATTATATATTTTAATTTTGCATATATTATTTAAATATGCAAAATTATTTGAATGTGTGGACACTGGTGCATAGATGAGTACCAAGGCAGAATTATTTTCTACTTGATGGCTTATTTCTTCTTTCAATGACCTTTCTACCTCGCATAAGAATTTTGCCTGACTGACTTTTTTCTGCTATTCCACCCAGTTTGCTTGTGAAGTAGTTCTCTTCAGCTGTTTACGTACTGCACACACACATGCGCGCACACACACACACACACACACCCATGTTAGACCTCCACTTTTGTCTTTTTTGTGGCCCTGTGGTTGGGAGTACCTCCTGCAAAAATCTGTAGAGGTAAGTTTTGATTTCATGGTCTAATTTGGCTCTCCATTTTTAATTGGAAAGTCTTGTTCATTTCTATGAATCATAGTCATCAAAGCATTTGATTTATCTCAAGTACTTCATTCTGCTCTTTAGTGTTCTCTAACATCACACTTTCTATACTGTTCCCTAATTTGTAAGTCATAGTTCTTAAGCGTGCATTGTCTTTTGAAGTAGTAGGGATCAAGTTCAAGGTCCCCTGAATGTTAGCCTAGATTTCTGCCACTGAGCCACATCTTTAGTTTTCTTCATCAAGGATTTTACTTCAGAGGTACAATGTGGTATGCACAAATATTGCTTGTTAATTCAAAAAATGATTTAATTTATTAGTGCCTACAATTAGTGTACTTTTCATTGAGATAAAATTTGCATCAATCAAATATATAATGCAGAAGCATCCAGATCAATGAGTTATTTCAGCTGAATGTACCCTAATAACCACCAGCCTAACAACGTAACATTCATGTCACAGCAGGTCTTTCCTTCATTTACGGACTCATCTAGTGTTCAAGTTGCAGAGGCAAGGATGGCTCCAAGTTCTGTTCTTGGCATTCAGTGTTATGGTTTCCCAAATTCCATAGAAATGGCATCACACAGCAGGCACCAGTTTCACATATGGATTCTTCCATGATTCATTGTTGTTGAGTTTTCCCCATCACATGAGTATCTGTTCTTCATTCCTATTGATTCTTTTATATTCTGCTGCCTGAATATGTCACAGCCTGTGCATCTACTGTCATATTGATGGGCTTGTGTGAGTTTTCCTGCTTTAGGATGTCATGAGCAAGTTTATTGGGAACATTTTCACACCACCTTTGCATGGATAAATGATTGACTTCTCTTGTGGAAGCAACTTGTGTTGGAGTAAGTGAGTTATAGGGCAGGGCAGAAATAATTCATTATGTTTCTAAAATAATAGCATTAGTGTATAATTCTGTCAGTAACATACCTAAATTCTAGTAGTTTTACATTTTTGCCCATTTTGTGATTATACAATGATATCACATTGGGGTTTTGTTTTGTATTTGTATGATGTCTAATGTTAAGCAATCTCTATAAAGTACATTCTTATATATTCCTTGGTAATTATCTCTTAGTCTCATGCCCATTTTTGCTTTCTCATTTTGTTAATAGCTGACTTTTAGACCATCTAAAAAGACATTTTAAAAAAGTTTTTCAGAGGTGTGGTATTACATATGTTTCCAGCCTGCAGTAGCCCTATCTAAGAATCAGAAATGATGAATTATGAAAACTTCCACATTTATCAGATTTTCCAGCTGTACTGGTATAACAGACTTTTGATCCAAAGCTTGTAAAGCTTTTCTTCTGCATTTTCTCTCAGAAGTTCTCTGGTTCTAGACTCATATTCAGATATCTCAGTTGTGAAGGCAAATATATTTTATTACGTGTGTCCCCCAAGATTGTTCTGGTGCTAAAGGAAATTAGAACTACTGAGGGTAGTGGAGCAGATTTGCACTCTGAGGCCTCTGAGGAGATAGAGGCAGGAGGATCAAAGATTTAATCTCAGCCTTGGCAACTTAGCACAGACTTTGTGTCAAGACAGGAGAGAGAGAGACAGAGACAGAGAAAAACAGAGAGACAGAGACAGAGGGAAAAGTTAACATGAAGGTTTTATTTTTCAAATATGTTTTGCTAGAATTTTAAAATATAATTGGAGTCTTTCATTACTCTTATTTATATTGTTGCTGAAATTATTAGTTTTCTTATATTTTTAAAATATATTTCCTAGATTTTCTATATGTACAATAATTCCCATAATGAATTAGAAAGTTTATACTTTTGCAATTTTTATGTCTTTTTTTTTTGCTTATTTTACCATTGTTCAGCCTGGGATCTGCAGGAAACTCTCAACTGGAGCAAATAAGAAAGAGTGTGTATGATTTCTTCCTAATATTTGAAAATTGCACTCAAAAGTATACATTTTAATGTAATTTTCAGATACGTTCTATTTGTTTAAGTCTTTATTTTATTCCATATTCTTGAAAGTCTTTCTTTTAAATAGGTAGTCAGTTATGATAAATGCATTTCTGAATCATTAAGTGCAAGTATATATTTCTTTTTCTTTTAATTTAGTACTGCACTAAACTGGGTTGATATTTCACTTTTAAAGCCATTTCATTTTTTCTGGGGCAGGGTGAACTTGCACACCATGTATTATACTTTTAATGTATTTCTTTGCTAATCCTTAATGGAGACATTGTAAATTCATGTTCACAAGTAAAAAATAACCTAAGCCTTTCCTTTGCATTTTAATGCCTTATGTCTTAATTCAATATTTATCAGTGTAGCATTTGAAGTCTAGATTCTTGTTCTTTTTAATTTTATGCAAAATTGATTATAAATTAAGTATTTTTAATTAATAGGATCTGTTCAGGTTTTTATTTCTGCTTTTTCAGTTTTGTTGAGATGAATTTTTATTTACTGTGTTATATCAAAAGAATTATTTCTGATATTGGTACGATGATGTATACAATGATTCGTTATTAAAATGTATGTCTCTGAAAGAACCATATTATCATTTCTGTTAGTTCTCTTTTATTGTCTCTGTCACTGCTTCTGTTTCTCTCTCACTTGCTTTCTCTTATCTCTTGCTCTCTCTCACTCTCTCCCTCTTTCTCTCTTTTCTGTCTCTTTTCATTCATTTATAAATGGTATAATATATGTTATTGACTATTCAATAAATTAACTTTTGTCCTTATTGATTTTTATCTGTCTTCTGCATAGTCACACCATACTTTCATTTTTATAATTTCTTTTTCTTTACTTACTTTTCAATTAAGTTTCTTTTCCTTTTCCATATCCTTAATGGAGGAGTTTGATTAATTGATGTTATAGTTTCTTAATTGGTAATATACACAATTAAATTTTCATCTGAGTACTACTTGAGCAGTAAACAACTAATTTTAATATATGGTGCTATCATTACTTAACCTAAAATATTTTCTGATTTTTACTTATAGTATCAGTTTGAATTTCATGTTTATGTAGATATGAAAAATTTCTTATTATATCAAGTTTTTATCATACTTGACAACTTAAAACTATTAGTTTCTAATTAAACTCCACTGAGGTCAGTTGGCATAAACTGAATGGGTTCAACCTTTCAAAATTATTACACATATTTCATTCCCTAAAGTATATCTTATTTTAATACATGCTGTATGTCCATTGATTATATATGACATTCAATAGATATCAACTGGATCATGTAGTTTGGGTGGGTTTAAAATTGCATACATGGTTTCTGTTTTTTCATTCTACCTGTTTTGTTTTATGCGTAGAGAACATTGCTAAAATCTTATGTAATTCATTTAAGTTATTTTTTCCTTTTATTGCTGCCAGATGCATTTAGAAGTTTTAGCAATGCACGTATATTCAGTTTTGCCACTGTTTTTTTTTGTTTCTTTTTTAATTTATTTTTTATTTTATTGAAGTACAGATATCAATCAGACAGTTTTAAGACACCTTAACAAGACAGATTCAATAAATTAATACATTGCAAACTGTTTTCATAATGTTTTGGTATCATACAAGGTGCATACATGATATTATACTTATAGACATTATTATAGCAGATGTCTCTTATCAGTAAATTAAGAGTATAGCTGTTTACTTATTTTTTATACCTGAATTATATCAAAAATTCAATAATTATTTTCCTAGTGGATGACCATAGTACTAGAAGCCGACATAATATCCTGTCCAACCACCATTAGTGCAAATCTTGCCTCTCATAGGATTATGTAGAAGCACAGTGTTATCTATCCCAACTGTACTGTCTATACACACACATCATGATTTTTTCTTTCTATACCCCTTCCTTTGTCTACACCTGTCCAAAGTGGGCACTCCATTGTCACTCAACTAACTTAGGTGCTTGAACTTGACAACACAATCCAACACAGTCCAGCATTTTTGTCATTGTTGTAGATTAATGTGATTCTTTCAATCTTATACAACTTTCACTTATTACATTTTTTAAAGGTTTGTGTTACGGTTTGCATCTAGATGTCCCTCCAGATCCTCATGTAGTCATGTTGTGTAGTTCCACAGTTTGTGTTTAATTCATGATCCAAAGTTGGGAGTGTGGGTCTAAGTGCTGCTGGGAGTACGGGTATGAGAGCTACACCTATCCTGGGGCAGACACCCTGAATACAACTTAACGAGGAGAGAGGCCTGCTCTCTGTCGCCATTGTTGACCCTGCTCCTCCCTTTTGCTCTGGCTGTTTTGATGTTTTCTCCCACCATGAACTTCTTCCCTCTGCTATGTGCTACTCTGCCTTGGAGCCAACCAATTACTGATCAAAACCTCTACAACTTGTGAGTTAAATGAATCTTTTCTTCCTTAATTTGGGGTGTCAGGTATTTTGTCCCAGAATTGAATAAAAAGTAACTGAGATAGAATTTAATACTGAGAGTGGGGTCAGTGTTGTGACTAAACCTGACCATGTGGATCACAAGCCTTTGGGAATGGCTTATGCGAAGAGATGGGTAGGGTTTGTGGATATTGTCTATAAGAGAAGCACTAGATCAGCTTCAACTGGTCTACATGGAAGAATCAGGTCAGAGCTCAGAAGCCCAGGATTCTGATAGACATCCGGTCTATAAAGATTAGACTGGGAAGGTTTCTGCTGGGAAGAAAGACTGTACTGGTTACTGGACTCAAGATGATGTGTGTTTTGGCTTGGAATAAAGTTTGTCTGCATTTTGCTGATGTCCTGAGATTTTGCCAAAGACTAAGATTAAGTGTGACTGAGTGCTTATTCTTGCAAATGAAGTTTCAAAGCAATCAAATGTCAAAGCTGTCGCATGGCTCCTGTTGGGAGCTTTTGATCAGTTACATGTTGAGGGTCAAGAGCAACTAGCCCAGCAGGATGATATAAAATATGTTTGGCCAGAAAGGAAGCTCCAATAAATTTGTGGCCTGCAAAGACAGAGCTGAGAGGATCTCCATTACTGAGAAGGAACAAGAGATTGGAAAAGGCTGTCACAGAAGGCATGTCTCTGCCCTTTTCAGTCTCAAAACTGCAAGAGTAAGGGACCTCAACTTGCAGAGAAACCTGCACAGTGCCATGTCCCCAAAGTAGTGGCAGTAAAATACCACATTCTAGAATGGAGCTGGCCTAGATAATTTTTTTCCTAGAGTCAGGTACAGTGTGCATAGTAATCCAGGCACTTGATCCCTACAGTCAGAGGAGAACAAAGCCTAGCTCCTGCTCCAGCTGGCAACAGGCCTTGGCATCATCCACATGGTGTTGGTTTTAGGTTCAGGGATAATGCACGAAATCTGATGTTAAGAATGCTTCCACCTTGATTTAAAAGGCTTGGGAGGCCAGGCAGTGTGCTCCTGAGAGGGCAGTGTGTGAAGCAAGAGTGAGAAGCTTAATGTGTGGTGGAAACCCCAAAATTTGGAAAGGTCAAGAATGTGGATCATCTAAAGGAAAATATAAGGAGGGAGCAAAGCCAGCCTAAAAACTGAAGCCCTGGGAGCTACCACTAGAAGTGCCACAGGGGAGAAGCCACATGGAACTAACAACTCCACAGTCTGCTTTGGATGTTCCACATGGAACCATAAGAATTAATGTTTGCCCTTCTGGATTTTGCACTTGCTTTTGTCCCAATGCTTGGTACCTTGTTGTTTGTACCTTTTGGAATGGTAGTGTTTATCTTGTACAATTGAATGTAGAAGTGTTTAACTTTCTTTTCATTTGTACAGGGGCTCACAGCTCAGAGTTTGCCTCAGATCTCAGAGAAGACTTGGGAGCTGAACTCCTAGCACTGTTGACACTGCTAGGACTTTGACAACTCTTAGAAGTGGACTGAAATTCTTTTTGCATAAGTGAATGTACATAAGTCTTTGGGGGAAGTGATTGAATGCTATGGCTTGTGTCTAGGTGTCTCCCCAAATACTCATGCAATCATGTTCCACAGTTCTAGAGCTTGTGATTAACTGATGATCCAAGGCTGGAATTATGGGTCCAAGTACCACGGTAATTATGGGTGTGAAGATTGCACCCATCTGGGGCAGATAGGCTGAAGGCAAGGTAAGGAGGAGAGAGGCTTGCTCTCTGTAGCCATTGTTGCCCCTGCTCCCCCCTTTTGCTCTTCTATTTTGCTGTTTTCCACCACCATGAACTGCTGCCCTCTGCTATGTGCTACTCTGCCTTGGCGACTGCCACTTAGGGACTGAAATCTCTACAACCCATGAGCTAACTAAACCTTTCCTTCCTTAATTTTGTGTATCAGATATTTTGTCCTGGCCATTAGTATAAAGTAACTGAGGCAGTTGTTAACAAATTTGAGCCACAATATGATACACTTCTTAAATTATTTTAAATTACATGCTTACTTATACTTTATGCATATAATAGAATTGGTCTACTTTTCAAAACTCTAGTTTAAAAATATATTTTCCCGTGGATTTTTAAGGACATTTACACTTCATGTAATTTATTGAGATGAATTGATCAAATGTGAAATCTATTTTGCATGTATTTCATTTATTTCCCAACTCGTGTGTGTAGTTTGGGTTTTATTTTTGTCTATATTTGTTAATGTTTAGTACATTATCCAGTATTTATGTTGACTGGCATAGTGATTACATCATTTATCTTATCTTAGGAGGCTCATAGGTTGACCTTTAACTAATATAGTAAGCTGTTTGAAAAAGAATATATTAATCTTGATGCTATGATTCAATTGCTCCTTGGTCTGCCTTCACCCTTCATTCTCTTAAACTCTTGTACTTTATTGTTACATATTCCATAATACGTCATTGTTATTTTTGTGTTAAACAAATATTAGTTTTTCAAAAAAACGTGTATTTATATATAAAATCCAGGGGCTAGAGAATAATCCTTTTGTCTTTAGTCAGATATTTACCCTGAGCAGGGTTGGGTCCCCAGCACCACATGTAGCCCCAGCCACTTAGACCAGATGTGCTGTCACAGGCCATGATCCCAGGAAGGGAGGTTGAAACAGGAGGCTCACTGCAATCCCAGCTGCACAGTGAGAGCCTGTACAAAATACATTTTTTAAAAAAGGTATTTACCCTTTCTGATAATCTGATATTCTTTATTATTTCCTGCAGTTTATTCTGAACTTCATCTGTGATGATTTTTCTTTGATTATGTAAGTTATTTTGTCTCATATTATAGTGTTGAACTTTATATGTTTCAATTACTTGAGAACTAATTTTGGCTCTGAATTGTTTTTCCTTTTCAGGAATACTTTTGAATTTGGAATGCAGCACATTACTCCGAGCTATTCATTTTCCTTCTACTTCTGAGACAAAAATTCGGGAAGAAAACTTCATTTTACTACTATTCAGAACAATTAACAGCAGTATCAGTTGCTGGTTGAGACACCAGAATTAATTTCCACTCTCCAGGAATGGAAGAGTTCCTCCAAAATACGTAAGAGTGCTTAACCTCTGGACAACCAGTACCTAAAAGTTTCAGAGTTTCTGCTGGTCAGTACAGAAATTCAACTGTGTCATACTGTGCTAGAGAGCTGATCTGTGCTGTAGAGAAAATTAAACACTTCTTGGGAAACAGTATGCTTGAACGAAAGAAGAATCTAGGCACAAACATCATAGCTAGTGCAGTGCTACTGCCTGCAGCATTTGCAGGAGGACTCTGCTATAGAATTTGCTCAATAGTATGTATAGAAAAATCTTTAAGGAAATTCCTAAGAATTTTAGACATAAAGGCTGATAAAATCATTACTGTGTATATGTTATTTTTATTTCGATTCTAGGAAGTATAGAGATGCTTAAATTATATAAAAATGGAAACCTTGAAAAGATTGCTGGGCTTGGCTGAATATAGTTGTAAAAGCCTGCAATCAAATTCTAACTTGGAAATTAACTGAAAGGTAGACAATCACCTTAAGGAAAAATAAAACAAAAGAAAATTAGTAACTATTACTGTAAAAAGATTTTAGAAAAATAATTCTTCTGTTAAGATACATAAAAGTGTGAAAGAGGTCACTCACAAAAGAAAGAAAATGAAAGTTAAACATATAAAGAATAATTAAAATGCATTCTGCTCTAATTTGAAATTACTATAGCAACAGAGTGCATTATTGTATTTATAACGTTGGTAAAAATTCCAATAGTAATACCCAGTATCTTTGATGGAATGGCTATTTTCAATTGTCATCTTGGCTGGGTGGAGAAGCACCTACCAGATTAATAAAGCACACTTCCAAATGTGCCTGTGGGATGTTTCCAGAGATGTTGAGCATGGACAACAGCAAAGTGAGTAGTGAAGGCCCACACTGATTATGGATGGCATCGTCCAATGGAGAATAAAGGGTGAAGAAGAAGGAAGCCAGCCTCATAATCATTTTAAAGCTTGGTTATGCCTGAGCAGGTGACACGACCTCCAGCTTTTCAGCCTTTCAGCAAACACACATACACACACACACACACACACACACACACACACACACACACACCCCTCTCGAGAAGCTTCTAGCCCTTCACTCTGAAACTGGGACTCCATCCTTGGTTCTTCTTGTCCTGAGTCTTTTAGCTTCATGGATGAAGCACTAAACAGGTCCTCTCATTCTCCATGTGCAGAAGACCACAAAGGACTCGCTATCCTGTCTCTGAACCTGTAAGTGTATATAATATGTTCATCATCAAATTACACATCTATTCTATTGATTGTATTCCTCTAGAGAGGCTCAACCAATATGAATTTTATGTTTACATTGTTCAGTTTTTATCATTGAGACATATCTGACATGCACAACTAAAAGGAGGAAAGGCTTACTTTATCTCTTCATTTCAGGGGCTTCATTCCACAATAAGTTGATTTCAAGGAAGAAAAATTGTGGCAGAAAATGAATCAGAGGAGAAGATATTTATTCTAGGTCATCCAGGAGCCAGAGAGATCCAAGAATATCCAGAGAAAATCCAGACCATTAAAAGTCACGTGCACGGCAACGTCCAACTTCCAACTAGGTTCTGTCCCATAAGTAGCTCATTCAACCTTGAATTCCATGATCCATTGATAATGCTAGCATCCCCAACATCCCAGCGCATTCCAATTGCCCTACCTCTGAATCTATAGGTCTTCTAAAAGACTTTTTCTTAACCAAGCCATAACATGCAGTATCATATACAGCTGCAACAGTACATATTTCTCGTGAGCAAATGATAAGAGGGATCAGAGGTAAGAAAGGCATGCCTGTGCGCTTTTGAACTGGATTTAATGCCACTGAAATGAAAAACAGAAGTTAGACGTATGTGTTGCATTTAAATTAAAAACATTAACTTATCCCTATTAATTATGCAGAAATATAGTAGAAAGGGAAGCCTCATGAGCAAGAAAATGTGTCTTTTAAATAAGCCATTTTGGGGGCCAGTGAGATGGCTTAGTAGAATAAGCACTTTCCTGACAAGCACAAGGGCCTGAGCTCAAGCCCCAGTTCTGCCAGAAACAAAAACAAAACAAAAAAAGCTATTAGGGATCTCTGGGGACTAGCCTTCTGGGTTGGACCTAAGCACCTAGCCCACTCTCCAGAAGAACCATCATGGAGAAAATTATAAGGCAAAAGGGCAAAATGTAATCTCAGTTCCCCATCCTGCCCAGAACAGATCCAGGAGACATAAGCAAAGAAGAAATTGGAAGTCAAACACATAAAATCTCTGAAATTATTCCAGCTGAGTTAAAGAAATAACTACAAATGGTAAGGAAATCACATCAGAAATAATCTCTCAAGGAAAAGAAAGGAATGATAACTATAATAGAAGAACTGCTGGAAATGTCTGAATGACATTGATAAAATAATTGAGGAGCATAGAAAAATGATGGAAACCATAAATAAAAAATAACACAAGGAAATAGAATGCATTAAACAGGTTCAAAGAGATCCAAGAAATTAAAAATTGCACAAAGCTGGCAAAATGTTTTAAATGAAACTGAGGATAGAATTTCAGACATTGCACCTGATCACCAGGTAAGGAAAAATCTCTTCTTTTCGCGGGAAGTAATAATTCAACAACTGAAAGTTGACAAAAAGATAAACAAATTAAGGCTTACAGGTGTCAATAAATAAAGGGGTCAAGACAAATTACACAAAACTACTGTTTACAGAAGAAATGGTGGAAAACTTACTGAGTATGGAAAAAATATGACATATAGATAAGTGAGGAACATTGAACTCCAAATAGTATAAACCAAAATAAATCTATACCCAGGCAAGTAGTACACAAGATCCTAGAGATCCTATAAATTCAGTTTAGGAACAACATACTAAAAGCTGTTAGAGAAAAAGAAAAACTCACTTAAGGGAAAGCCTATAAGAATCACAGCAGATTTCTCTACCAAAAACACCATCATGTCAACAAGAGCTTGGAGTGAAGCATTTCAAGTCTTAAAAGAAAACAACTTCCAAAACAGATAGATACGCCCTGCAAAATTCTCAAAATTAACAAACAAGTAAAACACATTTATGACAAAGAACAGATAAGAAATTCATGACCACCATACCAACCCTACAAAAGTATTGAAAGACATTCTAGAAAGAGAACAAAATGGAAAGAATGAACTGGGTGTGATAGGCCATGCCTGTAATTCCAGCACTGGGGAGGTTGACACAGGAGGATCACTTTGAGTCTGAGCTACATAATGAGACCCTGTACGAAATGCATATATTAAAAAGAAAAGATCAGAATTCGAAGAACAACAACCAGAAGAAACCACCAAATAGGACAAGCAATTGAACACAGGAAAAACAAGAAAACAACAGTAGGAAAAAAATTACAAGATAACCCAATATATATATACTATAAACATTGTGTTAACAGCCTCAATTCACTAATCAAATGAAGCATATTGGCAGAGTGGATCAAAAAACAAAATCTAAAAATATATTTTATACAAGAAACATTTAACTGAAAAGGAAATTCATAAGATGAAAATCAAAAGATGGTAAATAATACTCCATGCATCAAGAACTCAGAAAAAAATCAGGGCTTACTATTCTATTCTCAAACAATATGAACTTTAAGAATGATCATATGAGATAAAAAAGGGTCACTACATATTGGTTCGGGGACAACTTCAAGAGGAAGAGTTAACAATCATAAATATGTATTCACCAAGCATGAGCACATCCAACTATATAAGACAGCTACACATGAGACATTGTCTAAAATTGACCACATATTAGTCCATAGATCAAGGTTAAGTAAATGCAAGAAAATCGAAATTGGCCCATGCATAATATCTGACCATAGTACAAAGGAACTGGAAATTAATGGGAAAAATCCCATAAATATATGGAAAGTAAATAAAACCCTCCTCAGCAACCAGTGGGTCACAGATGAAATTAAATAAGAAGTTAAACAATATGTACAATTCAGTGAAAATTCAAGTATACATTACCAGAATTTCTGGGATACAATGAAAACAATCATCAGAGGGAAATTTGTAGCAGTGAATCCACACATTAGGAATACAGAGAGAGAAAAAATAAATGTCTTGATGCTGCTCCTCAGGCTTCAAGGAAAAGAGTAGCAAATCGGGCCAAAACCAACGTACGGTAGGAAGGTATAGAGATCAGAGCAAAAATTTATGCAAAAAAATAAAAAAAAATAAAAAAACACAGAGAATTAACGAATCAAAGAATTGGGTTTATTTGAAAGACTAAATAAAATTTATAAACCTCTATCCAACCTCATGAAAAGAAAAAAAGCAACAAAAACCTCAAATTCATGCAAGAAGGAATGAAAAGAATAAAATTACTACAGATCCTGTGGAAATTCAGAAGATCATCAATATATACTTCGAAAGTCTACTTTCACAAGGTGTTGAAAAACAAAAGAAATGGACAGATTCCTAGATATGTATAAATTACCAAAACCAAATCAAGAAGATATAAATATTCTGAATAAGCTAACATCAGTTAATGAAATTGAAAATACACTATAAAACTTACCTACAGAGAAAAGTTAAATCCTGATGGGTTCACGACTGAATTCTAGAAGAAATTTTGAGAAGATTTAATCTCAATACTCCTCCAAATCTGCAGGCTATGGAGATAGCTAAGCAGTCTAAGCATCTGCCTAGTCAGGCACAAGGACCCCGATTCAATCTCTGGTACTGAATGCCATGCTGGCCCACCCTGGGGGTGGGAAGCCAGCCACCAAGACCAGGTGTGGTGGCACAAGCCTGTAATCCCAGTGCTGGAGAGGTGGAAGCCGGTGGATCACTATGAGTCTGAGCTGTGCATTGAGACACTCTAACAAATACATAAAACAAACAAACAAACAGCAACAACAACAACAACAAAAAAAAACTCTTCAATAAAATTGAAAGGAAACAATTCTCCCGAATTAATTTCTTTTTTATGCTCAATAAGATTTATTTACTTATTTATTTTTAAATAATTTTAGTGAGAAACAATGCAATGAGACAGTTTCAAAACTGATTAGTAGGAATCAGTTTCAATAATTAATACATCGCGTGTTGTTGTCTTCTTAGTGGTTATTCATAGTACAAGATGCAGACATGATATCCTGTCCACAAACACTATTAGCACAAACCTTTCTACTTATTGAATTAAGAAAAAATAGCTGTATATCTATCCTATTTTGAATATACAGACACAAAACAGTCTTTTATTTGTATCCCCTTTTTCTGTTTAGTTTTTTCAGAGATGGGCATTCCATTGTCATTTAATATTGTAGGTGAATGAATTCAGAAAAATAATCTAATATAGTCCAATAATCCATAATAGTAGTGGGTTATCCATAGGACTGGCAATGTCAGAAGTTATTGACTTGAGCTTTTTATAGCTCAGCACATTAATATGGCTTTACTTCTTATACCTTATGTTTATACTTTTCTGCTGGATGGTTAAGACCAAGATAAAGCAGGACCTATATAATAAGAAATTTAACTTTTGTAATTGACATCAGTCAAATCCCCTTAGGATTTAGCCTGAAACCCTGTATCACACTTTATAGATCTTTATCAGTGTCAGCCATGTGGATGAGTTATGGCCAATGGTTGACCAACTTGCTCTTTGTGAAAGCCTCAAAGAATATTTTCTCTCCACGTGACTCACCTTAGGCACACATCATCAGTCACTTTCTTCTGTGGCCCTATAATCTTGATCAGAAAATTTGGGACACAACTGAGTTACATAATGTTAGAGTACAGGTTCTCCTATGTCCTGAGTCCCAATTTTCCTTGAAAGGCTAGGGCCAAAATGTTGGCCGAACTTGCAATCCTTCTTTCTCTCTAATTTTTTGACTGTAGACTTAACTTGTTAACCCTCCAGAAGAGAAGCTTATTATTATTACCCTACAACATAGGCAGTTGAGCTTAACCTCACTATCTGTCTGAATATCAAACATCTTACACGTAACATAGAACAGGTATTTTCCATCAAGTATTGATATCTTAAAGTGTAAGTCCCTACATAATATGAAGAGAAAAATCTAAAGAAATAAAAGATAATTTAAGAATAGGAATAAACAAGTCCATATTTTCTTAATTCATTTCTTGAGGCAAGCATTATAATGATACTAAAACCAGAAAAAGACCCCACCAAAAAACAGAACTATAAGCCAATCTTCCTCATGAAGATAGATGCAATAATCCTGAATAAAATTATAACAAATAGAATGTAGCAAGTCATTAGGAATATTATACACCATGACCAGGTAGGAATTTATCCAAAGAAGGAAAGGATGATTCAACATACTCATATCTATAAATGTAATACAACTTATCAACAGAGCCAAACCAAAAACCATACGACCATCCCAATAGATGCAGAAAAATCTTCTGACAAGTCCAACACTGATTCATGATAAAACCCTACAGAAAATTATAATAGATGGCCTATGCCTCAATTTTATAAATCCATATATAACAAATAAACAACCAGCATCATTCTAAACGCAGAAAAACAAAGTTTTTATTCTAAAATCATGTAGAAGACAAAGATGTCAACTATCATCACTCATATTCAATATAAGTCTGGAAACATGAGTCAGAGGCATTAGACAAAAGAGAAATAAAAGGAAGCATGAATGGAAATAAAAAGTCAAAGTATCATTATTTCTACACGACATGATACTCTACATGAAAGACTAAATATTTCCACCACAAAACTCCTACAATTAATAAAAAATTCAGTAGCACAGCAGGTAACAAAGACAACACCCAGAAGTCTATAGCATTTCAACAAAAACACCAAATTCACTGAGAGATAATTAGAGAAACAGCATCCTTCACAATAGCACCCCCAAAAATGAAATCATTAGGAATTAACCTAACAAAGGAAGTGAAAGATCTATACAATGAAATTTATAATACTCTGACAAAAGAGATCTAAGAGAATTTCCGAAAATGGAAAGATATTCCTTGCTCCTGAAAGGGAAGAACCAATATTGTGAAAATGGCTACACTCCCACCATTGCTATGCAGATCTAATGCAGTCCTTATCAAGATACCATCAGCATACCTCACAGATCTAGAAAAAACAATCATAAAATTCATTTTGAACTAGAATAGCAAAGGCAATCCTGGCCAACAAAAAGCAGGACAGGAGGCATTAAAATCTGCCACCTGAAACTATACTACAACTCTACTGTAATAAAATCAAAATGGTACTAGCATACTCTGATTTCTTTCCAGATCATATAAATCTTTGCCTTTTACAAAATTGTACTATCAAAAAAAAAAAAAAAAAAAAAACCTGAGGATCAATGGAACAGATTAGAAGATGCAGACAGAACTACTTATACATAAGGACACCTTATCTTTGACAAAGGGACCAAACATGTCCAGTGGAAGAAACATAGCCTCTTTAATAAACAGTGCTGGAAAAACTAGCTTTCCCCATGCCAAAAAGTAAAACTAGGTCTAAGTCTATCACCAAGCATTAAACTAAAGTCAAATGGATTAAACACCCATCTAAACATTAAAAGAGAAACATTAAATCAACTGGGAGAAAAAGTAGGTGTAAATCTTGAAGACAGTGGTAGGCAGAGTTCATGAACAAAAATGTAACTGCATGGGAAAATAACTGTATTCTCATGTTATTGAGAAATATCTATGCATCAAAAGAACTCACTAACAGAGTAAAGACAACACACAGATTGGAAAAAAAATCTTAACCAACGATCAGTCAGACAAAGGACTTCTATCTAGAACATACAAAAAACTAAAAATAAATCATCTCCCCCCCAAATATTTAACGAGTGAATTCAAGAGTAGGCATCTGAGATGAATATATGCTTCTCAGAGGAAGAAATACAAATGGCAATAAATATATGAAGAAATGTTGTGCAGCATTTGTCATTTGACAAATGCAAATTAAAACACCACTGAGATAACACCTCATTCCACAAAGACTGGCTATCATAAAGAAATAAAATAGCAACCAGTGCTGGAGAGGCTGTGGGAAAAAAAGAATACTTCTTCACTGTTGGTGGAAGTGTAGACTGCTACAGGCACTGCGGGAGTTGGTGTGAAGACTCCACAAAAATCTAGAATTAGAAGTCTCATTGAAGCCAGATATTCCCTTTCTGGGTGTTTTTCCAGAAATCTGAAAACATCGTATCACAATGATGTATGTGCACCCACGTTTATAGCACCACAATTTGTCACAGTTAAATTTTGGAAACAACCCAAATGCCTGGGTGAGAAATGGTTAAAAGAGGAGTGGTACTTTCATACAGCACAGTATTACTCAGCTGTAAAGGAAGATGAACTTGAGGCTTTTATAGGTAAATGGACACAGCTAGAGGCCATATTCCTAAGTGAAATAAGTCAGACCCACACGTGTAAATATCATATTGTCTTCCTAGTATAAATTCTAAAATGTTAAATAAAATCTAAAAGGTAAAATTAGATACAGTAAAACAGAAAGAAACCAAACATATGTACTGAACAACTGAGATGAGGAAAAGCGGAAAAGAAAGGAAGAAAAACATGAGCATATGCACAGGAGAGCTAAGATGCTTTTATTACTAATATCTGTCAATTCTTTGAATGTAACAACTAATGTTCAAAATCTTTACTTCAACCAATTCTAGGTGCCAATACTTGTAATCTGAGCAACTACAATGAAGACAGTGATGTATAATAATCACTATTGAATAACTTTCACCTTTTTTTAAATGTGTACAGTTTATAATGTCTTATTGTAAAGTAGAATTAATATTTAATTGGGGTTGGGGAGATAGCTCAGTAGAATAAGCTCTTCCTTGGCAAGCGCAGGGTCCTGAATTCAATCCTGGTAACCCAAAAATAAAAATAATAGTAATAATTGTTTGATAAGTCTTTCATGCCTATATCTGGTAATGTGAGCAACAAATCTGAGGATACAAATGTATAGCCTAACAACTATCATAAGTTTTCTTTTCCTGTTTTGAAATACTGCACCATTTTTATTTTATGTTGTTTTGGTTTTGTCCTTGTCATTTGTTGTTTTTCTTTTCTTGAAAATAAAATAGGACAATATAATATAACATATATAGATAAGCTATGCATTCCTCAATGATGTGGATTTATGTGACAGTTCAGAACTTTGTAAGAGAAAATGTACCATTATGGAATGAAAACTTTGTATGGCATTGTTAAGGAAACTGCTGGCTAGCCAAAACTTAAAATTAAAAAATGCCCAGCAAATCTGGCTGTTAAAGAAATTCAAATCAAAACCACACTGTGGTTTTATCTTATTCCAAAATGAACAAATGTATTCAAAGTGTCATGAAAAAAAATGCTGTAGAGATCGCTTGATAAAACATAACCTTCTACACTGTTGTAGGAATGTAAAGTGTACAACCCTGCTAATATTCCTGGAGATTCCTATGAAATCTAAAATAGAATTGTCATTTGACTCAGATATACACCTTTACTATCTTCTCTATAGAGGTATAGACATCATGTTTTAGAAATAATGTGCATACCCATCTTCAGAGAAGCACAGCTCCTAAGATCAATGGTTAAAGACAAGGTTTATGTAGACAATGGTCTATCACTCAACCAGGAGGAAGGGTCAGACTGAGTGTTCTATAGGAAACTGAATTCAACATTAGAATATAATAAAATGAAGGGTTAAATGTAAAGGTTAAGTATCACATGGTTTCTCTTGTATGAGAAATTCAAAATATATGTATAACTGACAGAGCAAAATAAAACACATATGTTTTGAAACAGGAAGGAGGTGTTGTTGGAGAGGGTAAAGGGAGATGGAAATGGGAAAAGGTGGCAGAAAGAGAAGGGGAAGGAAAGTTAACAATGATCAAGGTGTGGCATGAACCTTTTCCCTGACATGGATGAAATCAGTATCTACTACAAGAATATACTAATAAAACAAGCAGAAACTTGAAATGTGTAAATATGCACATGCAAAAGACTGGAGGAGTATTTACTTGCATACGATCCTTATCAATATTGTAAATACATTCTTGGAGTGGTAATGGATAACAAAACTATGATGATATTGAAATTGTACAGAAAATAAGGTTTTATTGGAAAGCTGTAAAGTGCATTTTATTTACAGCATGGAAAGGAATTTGCTACAAACTGACTGTTGATACAATAAGAAAAATATTTGCTTTTGGACTTAATTTATATCACTGATTTCCTTTCTTCAATATTCCAATGAAATTTCTTTAGTATCCATTACATGCTGAAGGCAGTACATTCTGAAAATTTTATGTTATGTACATACCACTCTGTTATGAGTTTCTAAAACTCTATTTGTGTTCTGTTGTTCCTTTGTTTTAGAAAATTTTAGCAACTTAACTACTTTTCCCTGGGCCTTTGTACAACAATAACATTTTGCACATCATTTTACTTTTGTTTAAAATGTGTAGAGTATAAAAAAAATCTTACAATTTTTGCAGTAATTTAAGGGAGTTGAATTGCACCTTATCTAGGTTGTGGCACTTAAAAATTTTTGCATAACGGTACAAAATAATCTCATCTCATTGCTTGAGATGACCAAGGCAAGGTTGGCAAGGGACTAATTATTACACTTTAAATTATAAACCGTGTTTATCTGGGCAGAATCACAAATGACATCTTCTCTTTCTTCCTCTGGAATTTCAAGTTACTTTTCACAGTGTTATAATGCCTCCTAATCAGAAAAAAAAATAGTATGTGGTACAAGAGCCACATGCATAGGATTGTGGCTATTGTGAAACGAGATCTAGGCCTCAAGCTGCTGCAGTGAGGTGGGGTCTTTGGCAGCACGAGTCAGAAGACTCGCTGTCCTGTGCTGTCTGCTGGGGCACTAGGAAGAAACAAATATGTGCTTTGTAACCCTGAAAATATCCCATTTGTCTGGTTTCAAGAAGAAAAGCATAATATAATAATTTAAGGAGTCAATAGCAATAGCCCACACAGGTATGTCCATCTCTGTGGTGTTCCTAAAGCTTAGCGAAATTATTGAACCCAATGCTGGCACAAATGAAGCTTGATGTATGAATATGCCAATTCCCACTGAGATTGCCATTTTAAGAAACAAGCATAAATACCTAAAAGAAAAAAAAAAGAAAATATCCATTGTTTTGAAACAAAATTGGATTTTCAACATTTTGCAGTTTTGAATTTCACATGAAGATGACCTTAAGAAAAAGTGACCATTAAAACTGTTGTTAGAAAACTGTATTATTTACACGCCAGGAACTTTTGAAATAGAGGTTACAGGAGGACATAATCGGACTGTACAGTGTAACCTACTTTGAAAAATGTAGGCAGCATAGCAAAAAAAATGTCCTTACATCACACTTGTCAGGAAACAGAAGTTTTATTACCAAGGAATTTCACTCTTGCCGCTTATTCTGAACACTAGCTCAGGGACGGAGAGGATTTGTTGATCTAATATAGATAGTGATGTCTTGGGTTTGTTCAGATTTATATGGACAGCATCAGAGGATCAGGAATTACATTTAAAATGTAATAGAATGTTCCTGTGCACTTTAACTTACAAATACTATACTTAAAAAAGTAAACATCAAATAATCCCAGGTATCTTTCAAGAAAATGTTGACATACCTCAAACAGCTCCCACAGATACCTTCGCATCATTTCTAAGTAAACTTAATAAACAGGTTTTTGTATTCTATTGCTGTACAATAAACTATCATATCTGAGAGAAGAGGAGATATCAAGGTGTATGCTCTCGTTTGCGCCAAAATGTGTGTTTTCTGATTTTTTTTTCTTAAATGGTATCTTTTCAAATAGCACAAAATGTCCTTTGAAACTGAAAGGGTGCCTTCTGTTATCCAAGGACTACTTTTAAAATACCAGTAATTCCATTTGAAAGAACAAAACTCCTTAACAGGTTTCTCATTCTTGTAAAGCACTGCCTTCCTCGTCGGAGTAATCATTCAACTCTGCTACTACAGAATAAGCGGACTTTCTGGATTGAAATTTTTATTTAAACAGGCAGACTCAATGCATATTTAAACCTTTGGACTAGAATTTTCAAATTCCCTGGATTTCCTGATATTGCTATTTTACACATGGCAAAACTAGGGAATCCAGTCCAGTGGGGCTTCAAAGCAGCTCACCCAAGATCAGATACAAAAACAAATTTAAAACATCATCCTTCAAATCGCAAGCTTCATTTCTTCTTTTATACCTGTGAGTGTTAACAAGAACCTTCCCCTCCTACCTAATTCCAACCCCCACGGTACTCCTGCTGCTTCCACTTTGCCACACACTCTGCTGGTGTAGCTAGGAATAAGGCTACAAACCTGTGAGCCTGCAGAAAGAACCATAAAAGTCAAATTTTAACAAGCCACATTTTAAGAGATATTTTCAGCCAGGTTGTTTAACTTATGGAACCTCACAGAACAGAGGACAAATAAACATTCTTTGTCATATTTTGAAAATCATGTTTTACATAGTCTTTTATTTTCAAATCAATTGGAAGATTCAGTCCCAATAGGTTATTGAATACACAGAAATTTACTTTCTAACACAAAACTGTGCACAACCATGAACAGATTCCACTAAATTTCATTGACTGGATTTAAAGGAAATAAATCCACATTCAAAGGTTCCAGTTTTGGATTGGAATTTATGTAACTATATGGAATCTATTCTTAATTATTGGTTTACATAGATTTCATGTTAAGCGCCTAAATGTAAAAAAACCATTTGAAAGAGCTTACATAGTCTCAGTTTTATTTCCTCTCAGGGAGGATAAAGCAAAACAATGTCACAAAGGATAACGCAAAAAATTACTTTTATTAATACAATTGTAAAGTTAAACTTTTTAAAGGAAATGACTTATGTATACCAGTGTGTGTGTGTGTGTGTGTGCGTGCGTGCGTGTGTGTGTGTGTGTGTGTGTGTGTGTGAAAAAGAGAGAAAATATGGGGACAAAAGTAAAATTTTCTTAGTTTCTTGTTTCAGGACACAAAGTTTTTTCCTATATTCTACAAAGCTTTTCTTAATTTTTTCACAGGAGCTTGAGGTATGGCTGATTTCTGGTCTATAAGAGAAAAACATGAAAGGAGCTCATTTTCCACATAGAACCTGCCACCCTTGTACTGAAGAAATTTTTTCTAGCATTTTGAACCAAACACAGAGACTTTCACAGCCTTTTGCCTGCAGATTCTAGCAGCATGGAGTAGCTGAGATCCTTCACAGTAAGCTGCACATCTCCACCTGGGGGGAGCACTTTGGTAACTTCAAAAGACTCTTCTTACTTTTGAGCCCCCTTTGAAGACATAAAAGACCATAAATAATTTCAATATGGTTAACTATCTATTTGGAAAACATGTTTTCCAAATGCTTAATTAGCAATTTGCTACTCTTGACATGGAAGAAAATGACTATGTCATTGTCCCTTTTCACTGGACACTAGTGTCCGCTACGTAGATGTATGTGTTGATTGCTCTCATTTATTCTCCAAATTTTTGTGGAGTTCCTACTGTGTGCCAGGTGCTGAGATGGGCCCATTTCAATTGCTCTGACACCAGAAGTCTGTAGAATCCACAAGAAGTTTCCATTTATTGAGGCAATAAAATTCATTTTGTAATAGTTACCCAGCAAATATAAAGTTACATAATTGAATAAAAATGAATGCAATGACTACAAATAAAAGAAACCACTAATTCATTCAAAGAATCATGAGAATTCCCATGCCCCTAGTAACAAGCCTAACCTCTGAAGACAATGCAGGCTGCGGGACTCCTCCTTTCTTTCCTGCTGTTACTAGCAGTGTGAACAGCACTTGTTGCCATTAATGTTGACAAAATGTCAAAGATGTCAGTCAAGTTATCATGTCCCAAGCAGGCCACCATTACAGTCTGCTATTTGTCACCTAAATTCAGCCATTATTTGCTGAATGAATTTAGCTTTTGGCTTCAGGAAGATTTGTTTAAATTTGTATATGTTTTGCCCAACAAATGTGACCTGGAATTTTTACCATGAAAATTAACAGTAAAAAGTAGAATTGTATATACAAGTGATAGTGTTTTATTATGGGATCAATTATTTCAAGACGTATTTTAAGAAACAAAATAGTAAATTTTAGGTAATAAACTGATTTCCCTACATCAATTTTTTTAAATGCTACTTATCAGTATGGGCTCTCTTTTCTAAAAGAAATACGCAGAAATATTCAGCCAATTACTAAACAGTCCTTAATTTTAGTTTAGTCCTAAGCTAGCAAAACTTCATAGTCTGAATATTTTTCCCTCCTTTTCCCAGGGGACAAACTGAGACTTTACCATCATATTGAATGGTTTTTAAATTCCAGTTTTGTTTTATAAAGAGTGTGTCATTGAAGCATATTTTATCTGTCCTGAATCTCAGTGTCCTTACATAGAGGTAGCAATGCTTGTCTCAGAGAATTCTTTATGAATTTAAAGCCATTAGCACTGGCCCACAATAATCATGCACCACATGGTAGATGGCTAGGTAAACCACAGCATGCAAATAACATTATTGGGTTTACTTTTTACAGTTATGAAAATTCGGTGCTCAAATGACATAACTTACAAAGGTGGTATAACTTTTACATTATAAATTCACTATTGCTCACCAGTACTCTTCTTCTCTAACACAGATGTGGAGAGGATTTGACCAATTACTCCTGGCTGATGAAATAAACATGAGAGAGGTACCTCATTCAGCACTGCCACCACGGGGCACATCTCTTTCCTGCAGCATCTGCACATGGCACGCGTCAGGAGGCAAGAGGAGGAGTTTCCCCAGCAAGCCCCTTTATAAAGGCCTTTGCACCATTCATGATGGAGGCTATCACCTCCTGCGGTCCACCGAGTCTTCACACATGGGCAGCCCCTGAACAGTGGAGGCTATGTGTCTCATCTGCAGCGCAAGCCAGGGCACCCTCCTTCCCAGTTCTTGATGGTCCACTCCTCTTGTACTGCAGCTGTTGAGGAAGCAAGTGATGAGACAGAGATGTTGTGGTCCCAGGTGGCCGAGTGCTTGGGCCTCCAGTACTTGGTGCTGTAGCAGCACCAGACAGCTGCCTGGAGCCCTCATCCCTGCTCAGGGGAAAGTAATGGACTCAATGAGGGAAGCTACTGATCAGGGCAGTCTGTTTTGTTTTATTTTGTTTCTCGGTTCTGAACACTGAGCTGCCTTTACACAAGGCTATGTCCTAAGCCCTTTTTATTTATTTTACTTTTACGAGATGAGTATTTACTAAATTGCTCATGCTGGATTGAAAATTGAAATTCTCCTGCCTCAGCTTCTCTGAGATCACTTTGTACTGCAGCACAGTCAGTCTCTGCTCACAGGTGCATGAAGGTAAATAAGAAAAAAATATGTTAAAGAAAGAATAATTATATAAGATGAATTAGAAGATGTCTCTCAGGGCTGGGGAGATGGCTCAGTGGAATAAGTGCTTCCCTGGCAAGTGCAAAGGCTTGAGTTCAATCCCTGGTTCTGAAAAAAAAAAAAAAAAAAAAAAAAAAAAAAAAAAAAGTTGTCTCTCATTGTCCAGAATACGTGCTGATTATTGCAGTCCTCTTTTTCTTCTCTTTGTCCCATGCTCTCCTACATTCTGCCACTCAGAGAAAGTGATTTGATCTCACTAAGGAAAGATTATAAATGATACTTGAGCTTGGAATGATAGCATGAGAATAGATGAGAATCCTCAATTAGATCCTAGCAAATGGAACACAGCAAATAATCAAGAAGATGAGAAACCAGACCACAAAGTTTCAGGAAAGAATTGTGAACCATGAAGTAAATATTAAATGAGAAGTTGATTAAAATTAACTGGGTAATAATTGTACATCTGTACATAAACCCATGGGGCATAAAAACTTATGCTTCAGCTAAGATAAGGCATTTTTCTGCTTTTTCACCTTAGAAGTCTATGTACTTTCATTAAATCATCAAGTTTTATAGACCAGTGATTTTCTGCCTCGCTACTGTCTCACTCTGTTCCTTTCTTGTATGCTAAGTTGAAGCCCTTACAAGCATTTACCATTCTCTGCATCAACTGCAATGGTGGAAAATTATCAATAAAGAAGAGTCCTGGTCTTTACCAATGGAGAACTCGCAATGTCCTAACTCTCCTTTAATGGGTTTCTGCTACCCTTGTCTTGAGTGGTCTTGAATAGGGTATAGCTATTACATAACTATCAGTACCGAAATGATGGACACTAAATTAAAGACCTGCAGGAACTTTCCCTTGTCAACAAGAAAAGTTCCCTCTGTATCTCCCTCTTTCTGGGCTTCTGCATTTACATTAGGGCATTCACTTGCAGTTGTATTCCTTTTCTAAATAATTTTCACATCCTTGCTCTTTCGTTAACTTGCATAATGATCATATTCTCATTTGTTCTGCCTTTGATCACTTTTCCTCTAACACAAGTTCTACCACTTAGAATATCCTTAAATATCAAGTTACCTTTTTTCCATTTTGCCCTTGCTCTTAATATTTTCTATGCATTGCCTTATTCAAGCAAAAATAGCAATTCCAATAATAGATCAACAAGCATCATAGATCTACTCCAGTTTCTGAGTACCGTGTACAATTTACACATACCTATTTTAAAATGGATAGGAAAAATTAAGCCAGGTACACATGGAAACAATAAAAATGATTAAAGCATGGTGAAATAAGACCTCTGAGGAAAGATAAAAGGATATGAGATTATTTGTTCTTCAGAAAAGAAAACCAAAAATAGGGGGATCTTTCTAGAATGTTCAGAAAGAATGCATAGAATTATCATAAGAACAAATGGTTCTGGTTGTTTTTCTGTCTTGTAATAGAAAATGGATAAGTAGACATAACCTGTAATTAAGGCAGGCATTACCATTCAAAGATTGCATCCCGCTGGGATAGAGAAAACAGAGACACTCATTAGGAAAATGTCTAAAGGACATAGAGTACTCAGGTGCTACCAACTTCTCTAAAGAGGGATGTTTCCTGGTATACGTTGGGGACGAGACGTTCCATTTAGCCATTCTCCAGAATGTGTGTATTAATTCTCCAGAGCATCTGATATCTAGCCTTGTTACCTAGAACCTTTGATTAATTTATCATTGTTTCAGATACAAATGTCAGTATGAGGAACTCTTACAGCGGACACTGAGCTTATACAGATTTAGTCTGCAAACCCTACTCCTCTTCCTGGGTCAGTTAAGTGATTTAAATACCAGTCTTGCCAGAAGCAATGAAATCCCTGTAATAGTTTTCTGCTTAGCCCTCTGTCTTTTTCTACAAGTGAAGCAGAGTGTACGCATGAAATTTTGGATATTTTATGAGAATAAAAATATTAGCTCCATCATTTTTCAATATGCAGTGTTTTTTCCAATGTAGTTTTCTTAAAATTGCTCCTTTAGAGTCTTTTGTTTCTCTCATATTTAGTCCCTTTTCTAAGGTCCCTTATGGTACCCACAGTTACATATAGCACAGGGAATAGAATCTCTGGGGCAGAGAATTACAGTTGTTTTGTTTTGTTTTGTTTTGTTTTTTTGTCACTAAGTCCAAATTTCCTTTACTGAAGCACAAAAAGTTTTTGATTCTTAGAAAACTAAAGAATCTCCCTATTTTTGTAGGTGCTGTGCATTAAAATTGTTTACCATGAAGGCCCTGGTCTAAGACTCCATGGATTCAATTAATGGCTTGAATACCGCTGAGTTTTGTAGCCTTGTTTCTGTGATTCAGCTTCCTTAATTAGCAAACTAAATTTTTGCTAAGGCCCATTTCACATCTCCATCCTCATCCTGCATCCCAATGGCCTTCTAAGCATTGTCCTCTATTCCTGCCATCTCTGCACCAACATGGATCTTCCAGTATCTGCAAAAGCAGCTCCAGCCATTCAGGGTCAGGGTGCCCTTCAAATGACACATTTCAAGGTTTCGCTCAGCCATCACTCCTTCTACTTGCACAAAACCCATCTCGCCTCTGCTGCGTGGGAGTATAGTCCTTCTCTGGTGTGATGCAAGCCTGTTGCATCAAGTTTTTAGTTCAAAATCCTCAGGACTCCTTCCACAGGAAGAATTTCAGCACCAATCTTAAGGTGTTAACCCTATGCCCCTCCCCTCCCATGGCTCTCGATCTGCTTTGGCTCCCACTATTTTTTTGGTTACCTTACCCTGATACTTCTCACACGAAGCAGCTTCTTCAAATGCCAAGAAAAGATAACACACAATGTGTTAGATCAATTCATGTATGCCATACCCAGAAGATCATCTGGCCATGGTGCCTCCATAGAAAAATCCACCCATCCTATCCCTGGACTTGTGGATTTATTATAAAAATAGAGTTCAACAAATGTATAAACACACTTATCAACTATGAAGCCTTGATCTTTCCTGGTAAGATCTTAACCATTATTCAGAGCTCTCGCTCTCTCTCTCCCTCCCTCTCTCTTTCTCCCTCTCTCTCTCTCTCTCTCTCTCTCTCTCTCTCTCTCTCTCTCTCTCTCTCTCTCTGTCTGTGTGTGTGTATGTGTGATTGCATCTCTGGGAATCTTCATGTTTGATGCACAGACTGCAATAAATCTGTGTCACCTTTCAGTCCAGGTAAGTTTGCCAAAGAGAATTTGAAGAGCTCTCCCTGGCACAGTCACCTTTCCAAGCTTGGAAAAGGATCTTTGCCACACTCCTGCTTGTGAGCTTTCTCAAAGGTACAATCCAGGATCATGGTAGCAATTCCAGGAGATAACAGCACCCTGGGCCACTTCACCAATCCAAGTGCAGAGCCACTCATTTCGTCAATTTCCAAGACAATTACAAAAACTGGAAATGTGAGTAATGTCAATCAGCCTTGTGAAAATACTGGGTTCCATGTCTTTATTTGTGTTGTTGTTCATTTTTGTGATGATTTCAAAGAATATTTGACAACAGCCAAAACAATTTACTGATCTTAGCCTTGCCCTCCTTGCATTATTACAATAATCTAGTTTTGTTAATTTCCTACCATCTTGTTTTGAAATTCTGTACCATTTTTATTTTTTGTTCTTTGTTTTTGTTTTTGCTTTTGTTTTTTTTTTCTCTTTAAAAAATAAAAAGTAATGAAAATTCTATGAAAGGATTTGATTTGAACAGGAATGGATTTTAATAGGAAGAAGACATGGATGAAGGAGGCATATCACATTAATCTCCCAATGTTATAGGCTGTTTATGAAATGACAAGTGAGTCTCTGGACTTAGAAGTAGATCCTATGAGCCCACAGGCCATACTGTTAAACTTCTTTGAAAAACAAGGAAAATAAGTCACAGTTTAGTGTAAATTCATTTGAACTGGGTCTGTTTTGGCTGTCATGGAGAACAGAAAAAAAATAAACAGCAATCAGTGAAAAATAAACTGGGAAGCTGTGTTTCAAAGGAAAATTTCCTCTGGAAATCCTGATTGCAGTGTCACATTAAATGAACGTCTATTGAATGCCCATTATGAGCTGAAAAATTATGTTAATGATTTTTGGTGTAAAATTAAAAATTCATCTGCCAACTAGTCCTTGTTATTTTCTTGATGTAGATAAAGAACTGAATGTTTGATGGGACAAACTGACAAGCCAGAGAGACAACCAACACTAGTGCCTGGAAGCATGGCACTGCATTTGTTGCCCAATCTCCCTGTGTACCCCCCAGAGTCAGCTGATGGACCCCAGCCACAACTGTGCATTTGACCGTGATTATCAACACTATGCAGAAATGCAAGAGCCAGAAAGACTCAGTGACACCAACGGAGGCCCTGGCCTCTACGTGGCGGAGAATTCTGTTTTGGTTAGTCCTGGACCTCACGTCCTTTTACTGGTTCCCTGAGTGCATTTCCTAAGCAACAGGCTCACATCCTAGGCTGTAGCATGCAGTGATCATCAAGGTGATCATCAAGTTTTAAAATATTTACCCTCTTCATTTTATCTCCTCTTTTATGTCCATTTTAAAATATGAGTAGTAAACACACATAAATTGTGACAAATCAAAGAAAAAATCTGCAGCTATGACTGACAAATATTACTTAAATTTTCTTGCATAAACTTGAACTGTGTTTATCACAAATATGTTCTAAGTCATAAAAGTAGGATCGGCTACATATTCTTTTGTGTATAATTATTTCACTAACATCACAAATATTTATCATGTTATTAGATGATTTCCTATGAGGTAACCATGGGTGCCAACATCTTCATTTTTCCCATAAAATATAATATGTAAAAGGCATTGCTTTTACAAATTGCTTTGAAATTTTCGAGCAATACTTTCTATGGTAGGGAAGTGTTAGCTTTAAACAAGTTAACGTCTTTCTTAAATATCAAATATTTCAAACAGTGATAACTATAACCCACTTTATAACAAGTACCTAATTTCAAAATCAATCTTATGTAGATGTTAAATATGAATAAGCAATAAATATTATCAGTCCATGTCCCTGGGCTATGCTCCTCCTTCATCAGACACAAGACTGCATCCAAAACATATACATGAATAATTTTAACTTTTTTTTTTCCAATAAAACAAATGTCATCGTATTGAATGATTTTTGTTTTTGTTTTTATATATTTGGTACAGGGTCTCACTACACAGCTCGGACTACTCATAGTGATTCTCCAGTTTTCAGCCGCCCCAGCGCTGTGATCATAGGCGTGCACCAGGACGCCTGGTCTCAGGGGCCGGCTCAGCATTCCCGGGGGGGGGGGGGGTCAGCACCACACATAGTACCAAGGATTGAACCCAGGGCCTGCTCTTGCCTAAGCAGGAGCTTAGTCCACTGAGCTGTCTCACTGGCCCTCATACTGGACAATTTTTTAAAATGTACTTAGTACAGTGTCTGCAGGGTCTCACTACACAGATCAGAATTGTAGTGATCCTCCAGGTTTTCAGTCTCCCAAGTGCTGGGATTACAGGTTCCACCATACCCAGTCTCAATCTCCGCCTCAGACTGGCGCCGGCATCATACACCATTGATCAAACCCTGTGCCTAAGCAGGCATATTAGTCTGCTGAGCTACCTGGCTAGCCCTTGGACAATTTTTAAAGATATATACATTTAAATACACTTAATAGCTATAGTGCTTCTGAAATTTTTTTCCTGTGAATTTTACTGTAACATAAAGAACCATGTCCATTCTCCCACTGTCCACATTTTTCTTTGCCACAGAAATTGAGGTCCACATTTGCAGCCTTTCTTTCTGTACACAGTGGGAACATTTCTCAGAAGGAGTCACTGAGACACGACAATGCCAAGCAGTGAAATTTATTCATCTCCAACTCCTTGTGTTTCATCAAACTACTTTCTAAGTCTATTGTGCCAATTTCCACCACACCAAACAACCCAAGAGTTTTTTTCTTCCAACTCAACTTCAAACTTCTAACATTATCAGACATACTTTTTTGCTATATTTTTTGTTTTAAATTTTTCTGATCTTTTCCACTTTTGAATCTTTCTTTTCATGCATCACATCATACTCATTTTATGGTTATTAATACTTTCCAGGAGGGAAAACTTTCTCCATGCATTCTTCTCTACACATTAGAAGTGTCTTGCCTGTATGTGGAATGCCAGTTAAAATGTGGACCACAGTGTCATGAGTCCTGGTTGGTTTGTGGATTAGACTAGTTTTTTTACAAGTAGTCATGAATGAATGAATGAATGAATGAACAGATCTGATAAGTATTTATATTGACTCTTCCAACACAAGAGTCTCCCATTTTATTTGAGGTGCTTCCAAATTTTCTTTTTTGTTTTTTTATTTATTTAGTACAGGCTCTATAGGGTTTCACTACACAGACCGGACTCGTAGTGATTCTGTTGTTCTCAGCCTGCTGAGTGCTGGGATCACAGGCATGTGCCACCACACCCACCCTGTCAGCTTCTCAGTGTGCCCTGGGGGCAGGACCCACACAGCACATCCAAGATTGTACCAGGTCTGCTGCATCTGCCTAAGAAGGTGCTTTAGTTAAATTTTCAATTCTCAGAGAAAAATTTTTGACAATATATGTCTTGGTCTTGGGCACATTTGGGAAGTTTATTCTTGAGTATGTATGCATGAGTGACATATGTAAATGAGCTCTTTGGTCTTTGGAGAAGGGACAGTTTCTCACTTTTAGTGGAAATAACAGAATTGCTATATTTTGTACATTTATATATATTATAATGTGTCATTGAGTTGATTTCTTTTTCTTGTTATGATGAAACATCTGTACACGGTGATGTTCGCCTTCTTATTGCTAATTTTTTGACATTTTTCTCATCGTGTAGCACAGGTAAAATACTTTTTGAGTACTGATAGTGTCTCCTACTATTGCTCTAGATTTTCATTCAATTATGACAGACAGAAAATAGAAACTCACAAACTACAGGCAACCTTGCAACACAGGTGTGGGTGACCCTCAGCTGATGTAAGCGGTGACTCTGCTTCACAGGTCACACTCAGTGAGACCTCTAAGTGGGACCAAGCCAAGCGGGAACCCCACCCATTCTAGCGCTTTGTCAGTAAGTATCCACACCAGGGGGCTGGCCACATATGCATATTCTTAATGATATTTTTATAAAACCTACACCAGATTTGCCAAAAAAATGTTTTAAATGGGGGGCTTAGAGATAGATCAATGATCTAAATACCTTCCTGGAGAGTACAAGGACCCTAGTTTGATGTCAGGCTTGCCCTGGAACCTAGGTATGCTATCCTGGCCTTGAAACTGGGTGTGGTGGCCGACACAGGAGGATCACCACAAGTCCAAGCTGCATAGCAAGACCCTATACCAAACAAACAAACAAAAAATTTTTAAAAGGATAGTAAGTTATATGAAACACTTTAATTTTGACTTTTATCCATTTGTGTAATAAAGATAGTTTCTTTTTTTTCTTTTTGACTGTAAATTTTATGAATCATATTAACATATTTCCATTAAATAACACTTAGAGTACTTTTCCTTAAATTCCACTCAGACATATACTACTATTGTTTTACCCATAGTGGCAAATATTATATGCTTGGATTGAAATTCAGAATTTTTCTTCTAAAATGTATGATTTATTGATACTCATATGTATATTTCAGAAATGTTATTAATGAAATAAGAAGGCACATAGGCAACTTTAAAGGATACAATCAAAAATGTTTAATGCTGTGTTTCTACATCCATGGAGAGTCAGACTTCATTTGCTTTGAAAATACATTCAGACAAGAGCAGAGAATTTCTATACCTTTTTTTAAATTGCCATTTTATGTTCTTGATTATGATTTTTACATCTTCATTCATAAACTGAAAAAAATATTATTCACAATACTTTAACCAACTGCATGATTTGCAGTGATTGCAGCAAAAATATTCATTATGGTTTTTGTACTCAAAATTGAAAGTATTATTTAACGATCACATTTAAGGCTGCCATATTTGGCACTTTATATGGTCTTCTGATATAGTGTTAAACTATCTTTTCTGTTTCTTTACTTTTTACTCCACTGTGTGTCCACAGTTGGTTCAGAAACTATCTTTTCACATTTAATAGTTGCCCTCATATTTACTGCAAGTCTATATATATCTACTCTTCCCAGATTGTTCATATTAGGTCAACAATAATTAAGTATACATTGAGAATTTCATATGCACTGGGAGAGGCTGAGTGGGAGATGGGCCACACCTGCAGAGCCAAGGGGACCCGGTGTTCTAGACCAAGAACACCTTGCTTGAGAACAAGCCACTTGTTACGTGAAGGGCCTTCACCTGACATAAACCTGCCATTGGTATAGATAAGTATACTACAGTTATTGAGCAGTTCTCTTTGCCATCAGGAGAAAGAGCTTCACCTGACTACAACCTGACTTCACCTGAGGCTGGCCACAACCTCTCTCTTCCCCTCTCCTCCTCTCCCCTTCCCTCCCTTCCCCTCCTCTCCCCTCCCCTTCCCACCTCTCCCTCCCCGCTTCTTCTCCCTTCCCCTCCCCTTCCCTTCTCTCCCTTCCCCCTTCCTCTCTCCTCCCTCCCCCTTGCCCTCCCTTCCCTTCCTCTCCCTTCCCCTCCCCTCCCCACTCCTCTCCTTCTCTCTTCTTCCTCTCTTTTCCCTCCTCTCTCTCTGCCTCCTTCCCCCTCACCTCTGCTTTGTACCAGGACTTTGCTTTTGCCCGACAGGTGCTCATGCTGCTCAACTATATCCTCAGCACTCAGCCTCTGTATCTTGTCTTCATTTCTTCAACTTCTCACTGCCCTTCATGTTCCACCCCAGGCATTCAAGAGCCAGCTGACCACCCATGCATACTCTCACTTTTTCCCATTCCCTCAGCCCCAATAGTAGTGATTCATGGGTTGTGACTCACACAACATGGAATTCTACCCAAATTCAGACTGAGAAATCATCATTTTCTCTGGATTTGGATTTTCTTCTTTCAAAATTTTTGTGGCCTATTCGTTCATTCAATTCGAATGTTTAGTTGGGAAACTGGTGTTGTAGTTCCTCCCTCCAGCTATTTGCTTCCGCTTGTTCTCCAGCTATTCTCATATTATCCTCTGATTGCTGAACTCATGTTTGAGCCCTTGTTTTCCCCTGAGGCTGCAGTATTTTCTTCTCCGACACCTTTCCTTCTCACGGGAGAGGAATTATAATGCAGCCCTTTTACTCTTGTAAGCACACATGTGAAATCATTGGCAGTTCATTTCCAGAAATTCGTCAAAGTTCCCTAAATTTGAACGTCATTGTCCATTCTTCCTATAACTTCTTAATTATTTTCACGTGGGATTGCCAAACAAGAAAGAAGGTGCCCAGTCAAGTGTGAATTTCAGGCAAGCAGAAGAAAAAACCTTTTAAAGGTAAATCTATGCTATTTCCCATAGGGTTATTCTCCAAATCTGTTAGTCTGGCTAGAATAGAAATTGATCACTCTTCCTGGAAAAGTTCCACGTAATCCCCATCCAACTGGGACTTTCTATTTTTATTCAACTCTTTTATTTGTTATAGAACTTATCCCCTACAGCATTTATTTTTACTTCACATTTAGTTCTGGTGGCCACACACAGGCTAATGTGGCCCCACCATGCTTTATCAAGGCTCCAGGGGAGGGGTGATCGCTCAGGTAGGTGAAGCAGGTGTACTGCATGCGTTGCAGGTTCAAGGTCTGGGCTCCAGTCCTTAGCACCATGAAAGCATCATGGATCAAACTCTATTTCCCCGGGGAGAGTAAACATACTGTGCTAGATACTACGTATGCAAGACACCATGGGAGAAGGGCAGTGTGGACGTTTCAGCGCCCCTAATTGCTTTTGGACAGCATGGTTATTTCTTCTATTACAGTAAGCACTGAACAGCATTGAGGGGAATATAGCACAACCTCAACTTGAACCTATAAATGCCCTGAAACTCAGACTGTACCTGCTGAACAGGTTTCATTGTGCTTTTCTCAATTTTTTTAAAAACATCTATGGTAGCTCCGGTATGTTTCCTGCAGCACTTTAGTAAACTATAGTGCATAATGCAGGGCTCTCACTCATAACACATCCTCAGCATGGTCAGACTGAGTAATTGTGCCAAATTTGTGAGTGTGAAATCACATAATGTGATTATTTGCTTTGTGTTACTCAAGTTAATAAGTGGATTTAACATTTTTGCAAGTATTTACGGCCACTCTGCTTACCCCTTCAGGGTGACCCATGAATGTATTTGTACAAGTTTTATAGTTTGTCCCTTGTAATGTAGGAAATTTTTATATTCTGAAAATAAATTCCTACGTCATAACACTAAATATACCCCCCAGGTTCCAGTCTTTAGTTGATTAGACTTTTGAGTAGTAACATCACTTAAGTAAGTCAGATTCTCATTTGTCTATAAGGCATAATCTTGAAGACACAATTCATTTCTTTATTTTATTTTATTTTATTTTATGTATTTGATGAAGGGCCTCACTACACAGCTCAGACTTGTAGTGATCCTTCTGTTGTTGGCCTCCCCTCCGCTGAGATTGCAGGCGTGCTCCACCACGCCCAGACTCAGTGGCTGGCTCAGCATGGACAGGTGCAGGCTGTGCAGCACACAGTCCTGGGGACAGAGCCCCAGTCCCTGCACCTACCTAAGCAGGCGCTTAGCCCACTCAGCTACCTCGCCAGCCCCTCATTTGTTTACTTTAAACTTCTCCTTTTATGAAGCGAAACAGAGAGTAGTAAAACGTGTATCCATGTATCCATAACTAGTTCTGGACACAAATAAAATTAGAAATTAGGGCTCTGGATTTCTGGGTTAATGATTTGGAACCATTTCTATATATTCTTCACTGCACTCTGGATAAAACTTTATTCTTCGGAAAAAACAGTACACATACATACCTTTAATTCATTATATGCACAAGGTGATTTTATTTTATTTAACAAATACAATGCTTACGTGGAAATTACCTTTTGACATTCTGCCTTTCTTCTCTCCTAGGTTTCGCTTGATAGCCATGAACTGTGGATAAAGAATAAATATTGCTTTTCTGTATCCCAGGACCATCCCCTGCCTTATTTATGTCTGACCTGGTGCACAACTGCTGACCTTGGAAAGTTTAATTGAGGCTAGAATTATATGGCACAGCTTGAGGGCACCTGGATTTAGAGGGTGTGACATACACAAAGACACACACACTGGCAATGTAACAGCCTGGTGAACTGTGTGTGTGTGTGTGTGTGTGTGTGTGTGTGTGTGTGTGTGTGTGTCTTTAGCTCTGCCTAGATGACAGCAGCGAGGCAGCCCTATTGTAACTTTTACAACAAAGAATTCTTGCAAAACAATGAAAAACACCTACAGTTCACTATAATTACACATGGAATTTATTTGTTAAACAAATGCTTAGTTACTTAAAGATGAAGACTATTTAGGTTTAAAAAACAATAGTTAGATGCAACTAATTCAAGACAATTATTCTAATATTTAAAATATTTAAATAGTTCATGTGCTTAATGAATACTGACATTTCCATTATGCTATTAAGATAATTTGATATTATAAAAGCAAACAAAATTTGGTATATGATTTGTTTTAGTTAACCATTTAATTGTTTTAATGGTATCATAAATGGCCAATTACTAAAACTGGTATATTATATTAATATGATAATGATCAAGATTCCAGATATAACAGGTACATAAAGTCAATGATGCTATTATTAGGAAGACAAAACTTACATTAATTTTTGTTTTTTTAAGTAATTTTAAAATCAGTTGCTTTTATATTCTTATATTCCCCACTTAATATTTGGCTACAAGGTAGATTTTCAACTTTTTATTATGACTTTTACTGTAAATAAACCTGAAAATTAAATCTGGTAATGTTCATTCATGCTACTTTTGTCTAATTAATCAAATGATTACATAATCATTTTCAGAGATATCATTACATACTCTGAATAATTAGTTAACTGCATGCTAAAATTCTGAAATAATAGCAAAGTGATTCCATATTGAGGAAAATATGAAAATTAAGCTGTTTCATCTAGGATAACTAAGCCCAGTCTCAAAATGGTCTTGAAAGTATCATAAATAGTATAAGGTCATAAAGAACATAACATTGTCATACATGTGCATATGAAAGGATTTCTAGGAAATTTACCTTCCAATAAATAAAAATTTAAAGAAATAAGTTTCTTTCCTACTAGCTTCTTCCTTTCTTCCTTCTTTCCTTCCTTCCTTCCTTCCTTCCTTCCTTTCTTCTTTCCTTCCTCATTCCTTCCCTCCCTCTCTCCTTTCTTCCTTCCTTCCTCTCTTCCTTTCTTCCAGTCCAATCACAGAGAATATAAGAAGTACTCAAAATTTGTTAAACACAGTGCAGGAGCTTGAGTTTACCCACAAGATATCTCCGCAGGTAGGAGCTAGACAGACAAGGGCACTTGTTGGCACCCACATAAATTCAGGAGTGGGATTTGAAGCTGTGAGTGCCAGTCAACGCGTCATCAAGTTACAACACAGCTTTATCACTCTATTAAGTGAAATTTTTAAATGAATTGGAGGCTGGCTGGATTTCTTCAGTCAAAAAACCTGTGCCCTGAAATTTATTGCTATGAACACAAAAACATGCAGCTTTTAAATATACATTAAGTGATCAAATTTTTTAGAAATTAGACATAGAAAATAAGGATACACGTGTACTCTGTCAGGAGTCCCAAGCTTTATAGGTTTTTGTCTTGCCAGGAGATTCCAACAAAAGAAATGATTAATAATATGTTCTCTCCTAGACATCAGAGTTGGAAAACAATAGTCACAAGTACAGTCATCAGTACCTACAGGAAGCCATGTGCCAGACACTGTTCGCCATACCTCACGCTTGCTCGCTTAATTCTAGATAGTCAGGAATCAACTATTTTTGCAAGGAATGCTACGCAAATTACTCAGAGGTTAGGCTGGAGGGGACTTTTCGTAGCAACCACAAGAAAGACAGGAAGCAAAGTGTCCAGTCTTTATTCATCAAATTCATTTCTTACTCTGGGTTATAGTACAGAACAGATTTATGAGATTCTTATTGATGAATAGAAATATTCTGCTGATATCAAATCTCAGATTATTTCAGTAAGAGAACTAGTTTATTTTATTTTTTTTATTTTTTGGTGGAACCCGGAATTGAACTCAGCCCCTTGCGCTTACCAGGCAAGCACTTATACTACTGAGTTATCTCCCCAGCCCCTAAGAGAACTAGTTTAAACAGCAGTTATTTTTTAATAGTCACCAGACAGACTCTCCAGCTGTGATCATTATTTGTTTATTTCAATTGTGAATTTTAGGAGATAGAGTCTTCTTTACTTAAGGTCCACATATGCTTGGATTTTTTCATACCTTTTGAATAATGAGATCTCTACTTAGGAAATCTAAGATTTAATAATGTAAAATAACAGGACACTCACAATTGAACTCCTAAAACCATAGGTGTTGGCTCATGACACTGAAAATGCTACTATAGCTCTGGTTTTGCTGCTTGGTGGTTATATTCATTCATGACTTAATACTGAGAATTAATTAGCATCCTTAATACTAAGAATTGTTGAACTCAATTTAATACAGAAAGAATCCCTATGTTCAATAGAAATTATTCTGAAACATTGATATTATCATTCCCATCTCTCAGCTGGCATAACTTAAGGAATCACATACAGCTTGGCCTGTTATTTTTGGCAAGTTACCTACAGACATAGACATGATAAACTGAAATTGTTTATAACTAAATGGTTTTTTTTAAATTATACGAAAAACACACATGTATCACATAAGAAGAAAAGATAGAATGAAATAAAGTAGCTCTAATTCCTACTATTCAAATAGGGTGATCCTTTTCCTCTATCACCTAAACATCCCAGGACAGATATAAACTGAGAGAGAGAGGGAGGTGAGGATGACAGATGTACCACCTTAGGCAGGAAAAATACTTTATGACTTCGAGCTATTGCCCTTCCACAATGGAGCAGATGCCACAGACCACTTCACCTGAGGCCACAGATCTCACTCACATGGCAGACCCCAGAAGCCCTGCCATCCCAAGTACAAGCAAGGTCTCTTCTCATGCAGATTTCTACCTCTCCTCTTTCCATAAGGTCATAAGTGCTGAGATGGTCTCCCTGACTTTATGCAAACTCGTCAAGGTAGGCTCTTACACATTTTATAAAGCTCTATCTGATTTGGATCAATTTCAGTCCCACAGTGTGTCAGGAGATATCTCTGAGAATCACCACTAACCATACCTTGGAGCCCTGAAAGAATTATATTCATTGGCAATAACAATAAAACAGTAAAATAAAACGCTGTATTGTGTTTCCCTAAGGAGCATCGTATGCAAAGTTCTTAACATTATTCTTCAGCTTTAGGGTTTGGATTCTATGGAGTCTCCCCGCTTTTACCAAAGTTTTCCACACAGACTTGGGAGGCTTCTTAAATGTGTAAATAAAGCCTATTTATTCAAATAATGGACTGTCCCCAAAGACTCCCAGGACATCAATCTGAGGCTGTCATCTCTGTAACATGACTCCAGCAGAGTATACATTTGCAGCTGTAAATAGACTCCATGCTCTGACAAAAATACTGCACATCTGTGACGAGCCAGAGAGGCACACAAGTGCTGTGCCAGAAAAGAACTTTTTGGGGATCTCTTATTTATTACATTTTTAATAGAAACTCAGAGAAAGTCTTATCTGCTGTCATTGGGCTTAAATTCCACCGTACTTTTTGCATTTGACCAAATTCCCTTATCTCTTGTTTCCTTGTATTCCGCTGTACCAGCCTCCTTGCAGTTGATATACTTATCTGTGACTCTATAATAAAGTTTTAGCTTCTACTGAGGAAAAGGGGGAAAAAATAGCAAGGAAAAGAAAAGCTGCTCCTTAGATTCTAACTACACCACCTGCGCTCAGCCATTATAGGACTGAAATTATTACCTGTTTTTGGCATCTTCTGGGAGGGGTGAGGGTTAGACTCCTGCAATCAAGGTAAAAATGGGCATAGTACATAGTAGAATAGGCTGTTTTCTTCATAGAACAACAGACAGGTATTATGGGTAGAGTATAAAGGAGGAAGAAAAAACGTAACAACAGGATGCAATGTATTAATTATTGTAACCATCCTACTAACTTGTTTTGAAATTGTCTCATTGCTACTTCTTTCTCAATAAATTAATATAAAAAAGAAAAAATTGAATGTAAACACACTGACAAATAGCAAAATGAAAATTAAAAAGAGTAGAAATTCTATAATCCTATGGTTCAGTCTCAAGCAAGCCAATATTCCAGTTTCAGAATTAATACACACACCCATCACTTTCATCCTGCCTTCCCCATTTGATATTAGCCACTATTATTTTAATCCCAATTCAAAAATTAAGGAAAATTCAAATCTACACTCAGCTGACATATGAACAAACTAATTGAAAATTCAAATGGCTTAAATTGTGAGAAAGTGTGGATTGGAAAAGTCTCACAGCTCTTATGCAAGAGACGAAACACAAACTCATGAAGAAATAAATATACACTGTAAGTAGTTGGGCCCAGTGAAATGCCTTTTCAAATACTTATGGAATTCTTTTTTATTTTTTATTTACTTATTTTATTTATTTATTTATTTATTTATTTATTTATTTATTTATTTAATATATCGGAGTCTACAGGGTCTCACTGTGTTAATCGATTCACAGTGATCCTCCTGCTTTCAGCCTCCTAATCAGTCACTGGGATTACAGGTGTGTGTCACCACGCCCAGTCTCAATCACCATCTCAACATGCTCCAGGGACAGTGCCAGCACAGCATGCCAGAAATCAAACCCTGGGCCACTCTGCTCTGCCTAAACAGCTACGTTAGTCTGGTAAGCTATCTGGCTGCCTCAGTTACTGTTTGAATTCTTCACACTGATTATCGATTTAATAAGATCCAGCTCAACAAGCCATTGTGAAGGAAAATATGTGCTATGTACCAGGCCCTGTTCTGGATACAGGCTGGTGCCCAGGTAAGCAAAAGTTACCCATGAGCTTCCACTTGGAACTCTGTACCCTAAGAAATGCAAACCTCCTCTGAATGCTGAACATCACTTCCAGAGTCCATACTGCCTATAACTCTTGAAACAAAGCTGTGTATTAGTTTCAACATGTTGTTGAAACAGTCTTACAGCTTGAGCAATTTTTCTGGTTCTTTGGAACCAAAGACAGTTCTATGAAGTGATGGACTGCAAAAGGACCTATTTGAAGGAAAAAAAAATGTCACCTTTATAGGAAGTGAAGTTAGACTTCTAGGACTGCGCTGGTTGCTGGGGAACAAAAGGACCAAGTTTAGATCCCTCCTTTCAGTGCTATTTAGCTAAATTGGATGCTAAGGGTCACTTCCACTGCGAAGTTCTTTTATGACCCTGGACTTTTGAGAAGTGCCAAGTTGCACTTGGCAGTGGCAGTAAATTCATCAGTATTTCTTTGTAAACGTTTATAGGGAAAATGCAGAATCTCCTCCCTCTTTGCCTTTGCCAACAGCTTCTTTGCCTCTGTGACAGAGAAAAACAATCTTGTAGAATAAAGGACACAAAACTCATACCAACACATCAGCTACTTTTGAAAAGAACAGATCTACTGGGTCACGTCCAAGATAGTCGGCTCTGACAGAATGTGACGGTGCTACCTTTTCATTTCCTGTTCGACCTCCAGGAGATGGAAGATTTAGTAGCCTTTTGTACACGGAAAGTCTGCAAAACTTCTTCTGATAGCCTCTGATGAGTACTGGAGGCTGGAAAAGAAATCATGTTGCGGAAGATTTGCAGCAAGTATCCATATTAAGCTTCTTCAAT
Organism: Ctenomys sociabilis; assembly: GCA_004027165.1. Taxonomy (NCBI): domain Eukaryota; kingdom Metazoa; phylum Chordata; class Mammalia; order Rodentia; family Ctenomyidae; genus Ctenomys; species Ctenomys sociabilis. The sequence goes on from PVKA01001299.1 coordinate 86,820, forward strand.
TTGCAGTAAAGATGCTGGTGGCACTTTGCAAATATTGTCACCATTGACCTGCAAAGGTTGTACATCTAAACCTCTGAGTGCTGTTTTCATGTCAACAAATAGGCTGTTTGCAATCCTTATTCCACATTTTTTTTTTGCTGTTTTGCCAGGTTCCAAGCTGAGACTGTCAACATTACTATAAGTTGTGATCTTGCACAGCTATCAGTTTAAAACAATTTCCATGCACATTTATTCAGGCCCAGACACAAGCAAAAGGTCCCAAGGTGGCAGGTCTTGCATTACTCTAATCCAGTTACCACTGAGTTAAAATGCTTTCATTACAGTTTCAAACCCCTGGGAGAAAGTAGGTATGACAAGCCATGGTCTGCTTATTATGTTTTAAACAAAGATTGACTCCAGGAAATAGTAGCAAGACTGAACAAGTATGTTATTACATATTTTCCTTCTTCTGTACTTCTTGGTTCATATTTTCAATTATTCCCAATTTGAACTTTCTTCAAGATTTTCAACCTAAGTTGAAGATTTGGACAATGAAATTAAAAAGAATAAAATAAAATAAATTACTTACTTACGCAAAGTCCTTCAGAAATCTTATACACCTTGGGCAAGCACTAACTTGCTCTAATTTCCTACTCAGCTAAGATATTTTGCAAGTGTTGAAGCAGCTTCACCTAAGCATTGGTGAAATATTTAAAAATTAACTATTCCTTTCATCCTTAATCATTAAAGGCAAACCCTCAAATTCAAATATTTGAGTTTAAATTTGATGCTATGCAAATTATTTATTCAGCTAGTTTTTATAAAACAGCTAGCTCAGTATAAGTGCTGTGCTAGGTCAGCTAGCTCAGAAAAGGAAAGGTAGCCACAGAACAAGACCTGTGGGAGTTTACAACCTTTAAAGGAAAAACTGGACGTATAAGCAGGTGATTTCAGTAACTTAAGATACAGAGGAGCAGGACTGGCCAGATAGCTCAGCAGATTGAAGCACTGGTTTCAATCCCCAGGTGTGCCATGCCAGCCCTGGCCCCGGGGTGCACAGAGAGGGAGACTGAGCTAAGACTGGGAATGGTGATATGCACCTGCAATCCCAATTTGTGGGAGGCTGAAAACAGGAGGATCACTATGAGTCTCATGTGTGTAGTGAGACCCCATAGATCTGGCACTAAATACATTTTAAAAAAGATACAAATGAGTGATAACAGGAGAAACAAAAGAAAGAGAGAGAGCAAGAGGAAAATCTTAGGGTCACTTGCAGAGATATCCTAAAGCAGATATAATAAAGGCTCTTGCAGGCAAGGATATTCACAGGCTGAAAAAGAGGCTTGTAATGCATTCTAAAGGAACAACAGAGTGCTGCAATGCAGCATGATTACATGTGTAACTGCAAAAATCTAGAAAGGATTTTGAAAGATGTAAAAGGAATGAAGCTGGAGCCAGGGTTTCTTTATTCCAACACATTTACCTGGAGCCCCATTTCTACAGTAACAATGCAGGTAACTCCATTTTCTGAATGAAATTGGCCCCGTTCAAGGGTCTTATTAATACTCAATTGTCCAACCCTGTCGCCAAATACCTGACATCGACATCCTGAAGGAAAGATTCATCAAGACTCACAGTTCAGAGTTTCCAGTCCTGGGTCACTTGGGTGCTGTGACAGCACAGTCCCTCCTGGCAGGCTCTGTGGGAAGAAAAGGGAAGAGATGTGATTGCAATATCCTTTTCCAGGATATGGGCCCAATGGCAAAGCTCTCTCCACTGGGCTCCAACTTTTAAATATGCCACCTCCTCCTGCACATAGCCCTAAGGTGAGGGGCAGAGCCTTCAGCACGGAGGGCTTTGTGGATGGTCAAATTAATTTAAGATACCTCCTCATTTCTTGCCTTCCCACCTAGCCCAGCCCAATAATTTTTCAATATTTGACATCTAGTGAAAGAAATGAGAAATAATTTCAGTGTGGCATATTTCTATCTAGATAACACATTCTTTAAAATTTTAGATCTTGTTTTTATGCTTCATGCCTTCTTAGAGTAAATTACACAATACATATAATAGTTATGGGGTGGATAAGGCTTCATGAATGCACAAATGAACACAGGCACATAAAATTATAAAAACAAACGACTTAGCTTCTTACTCATATCCACAATATCGTATCCAAAAAATATGTGCAAAATGTATACTCTGCCATTTCTTCAGTATTGAATTGAGTAATTTCATTATTCATTGCGAAAGAATATTCTAAATTATCTCCAATTATATACTTTTAAAATGTGTATTTTGGAATCTAATAACAAGTAACAAGTTTGAAGAATTTTATATATGATTCACAAGGAACCCATTCAGCATCTGATTAATTGCAGTACAATACACAGTCAAAAATATGAACATCTGTGCATTACGTTCTCTTAAAAAAAACAGTTACATTGTGTCTCTAGCAGAAACTAGAGGAGAACTGACATTGGTTTTCATTTTTATTGCATAGTTTTCTTTTGCAATTGTAAAATTAACATTGCCTGACACTAAGTGTAAATGTCTTCAAGAAAGCTATAATTAGAGTCTGAGGATAAACTAGAATTTGTTTCAGCACCAATCTACATTTCAGAAGGTTGAAAGCAATTTTGGATAGAGGAAGACTTTATAAATTCTCCTAAAGTGACTGGTAGATGGGTTACATGAAAATCTAAATTACTGAAGTGCTAGCAAGATAATAAACCAATTAACCACAGAAAATCATCCCTGCTATTTTCATATATAAAGCTATAATTATCAATCCCAAAATATTTGGAAATCTTTTCCTCAACTAGTTTGAAGGGCATTGGTTTAAAACAAATGACAAGTAAAACATAAGAGTTTCTGATTCTAGTATATTTTTTAAATGGCTTTAAATGTGTGTCTATGACCCACTGCCTAGAGTAGCTTTTCAGACAGGTAACTTTGGCTTCAGGAGTGTCACATTCTACTTGTTTTAAAATAGACCTTGAATATACAGCTAAAATCTGTAGTACCTTAGATGTTATATGCTTTTAGGCAATACATAAATGCTAAAACGGAAAAAAAAGATAGGAATGCATAATATTTATCTCTTAATAGTGCTTATCTCTTAAAATTTTTCAATCAGTAGGAGCCTCAATGAAAAGGGAGATTTAATTTTAAAAATTAAAGGGAGTGAAAAAGAAATTCATTCATTTTTCCTTGAGAAGAGATTTCTAGTTCCCTAGAATGGCTAAGGACCTGTGAGAGACGGACTGCTGGAGAAACATAGAGAGTGTGGCTACGGTGGAGGCCACACCAGGCACAGTAGGAGAGGGAGACCACAGAAACATCAGCGTAGACCTGGGTTGCAAATGGTCTAGAGCCACTGCAAGGCTCTGTTCTTTTGCTGTGAGTGAGCTAAGAAGTCATTGGAAATAGGAGTAGTGCATGACATGGCTGGTTTGTTTGTTTTGAGGGAATACTTCGACTTCTATTAGAGAATTGGCTGTAGGGATGTAAGACAGTGACAAAGTGTGGATGGCTCAAAAATCACATGAGAGTTGCTGGTGGCTGGGACCAGGCTGGTAGCAATGGAAGTCATGGGAAGGGGTGAGGTCCTGACTAGATCTGTGGGTGGAGGTGACAGCACTTGCTAATTGGTTAGCCTTGTGACATGAAGAACAGAAGAAACAGAAAATGCTGGGATTTTGAGCTCAGCATCTACTTGAAAGGATTAATTTTCCTGGGGACTAGTGATACATAGAGAAAACTAAACCAAACTAAACTGAAACTTTTGTTTTCTCCCCATGAAATGTGAAGCAATACAATATATATCTTCCCCAAACAATAGTGAAATGGAATTTATGGTGTTCTGGGTGTAGGTTTGGTTTTGAATGTATTTCACCAACTTAGTGGCCTCTGTAGTTATGGCAGAGTTATTTCACTCTGTTTAATTTTCTTATCTCGAAAGAAGTGATAAAATAGTACTTATCTCTTAAATGACTTTGAGTACTATTGAGAATACTCATGAAAAGTATCTGTCATTGTAAAGGACACGTAGTAATCTCATAGTACATATAAGAAAGTAAGTTGTTTGTTCTTTAAATGAAACAACCAACCATTTCAATAGTAGTAAAATGTCCCACAAACTAGGAAGAAATAACTATAATATTAGATATATATGTATATTGTATGTTCCATATAATACAACAATTATGAACGCTACTAGTTGAACACAAGAAATGGAGAGGTGTTAATTAAAAATAGATTAAATATCACAGTCCAAGCTTTCAAAGAACTTATAGGTGGGTAGTGAAAGGAGAAAATGTGAATACAATATATCCTAGAAAGCAAAGGGCAAAGGAAAATAGTGATGTTTTCCCCTGAGCATGGAACCAGATTGGCTAAAGCTTCCAAAGAGAAAGAGAGTTAAAGCTTTCTTGCTACAGTGATATTATATTGTGAACCAAAAGTCAATACATGTAATCTACAAAAGGTAGCTATGGGGAAAAACAGAATCAAATTCTTGAACATGGGATTATCCCACAAAGTTCAAAAAATACAATAATTTATATGTGTATTACATGCTAGTAATTGTTACATAAGCTACTGTAAAAATATTTTTCTTGTCCTCAGACAGGTGAACATCCAGGGTGCTCAGGCAGATTTCTTCAAACAGAAACTCAAAAACATTGTTAGCCCAGCGCTAAGTTTGAAGTGCTTATCGGCACTAAAATCAAAACCTTCAAGTTTGTCTCCCTGCCATTATTAATGGATGTTTAACACCCTGCTAAGCTGGTCTCCCACTCAGCTGTTTTCTTAAAGCTGGCTGAATAACTGGTATTCTTCCTGCTCACAAAGTCTTTGTTAATGTGCATATTACAAAATCACCCTAAGTCAACTTTTTGTGTCATCTGCATAGAAGGGAACTAGTAATTGGATCAGAGCATAATAGCATGGGTTACAGAGAAAAGTGACTCACCAAAGAGCATAAAGAACTAAATCATTACCTTGATGCCTGACTTAGAAAGATTTAGCTCTCCAAGCAATAACATCTAAAAGCCCAGACTCCGCAATGGACTGCAGTTCGTTGGTATATGATGGAAGACCATGGACTATGTCTACACTTAAGAAAACAGAATTGATTGAAAAAATGGGAAAAATTATGATGATGTTCAGCACATTGTTTTCCAAGGATGAAACTATGAAGCCATCATTAGAAGAGATATATTAGGTGTAAAAAAAAAAAGTGTTTTTTCACTGTTTAGATATACAGGGACACAATTTCCTGTAAAGGATTCAGCCATGAACTTTACGCATTTCACATCCAGGAGAAGATATAGCAATGTCACATCTAGGAGAAGAGACAGCAAGGGGACTGTACAGATGTCCCAATGACAATTGGTAGTAGAACTACCCATGTCACTACTGTAAGCATATTGCATCTGTGATTTCAGTCTCAACAGTGTGGGAGGCTGAAACAGGAGAGTTGCAAGTTCAAATCTAGTGGATTTGATACAGTACACTGTATCAAAACAAACAAATATGTTAACACCAAAGGTCTGGTTTTATCCCCAAGGGTAAGAATACTGTTTCCAGTTAATCATGTCTGGTGGGGATGATTCAAGGGAGTAAAGACCCAAGTATCCATGTTTTTGTTTTTGTTTTTTTTGGTGCAGGGTCTCACTATGCAGCCCACATTCATAGTGATCCTCCTGCTTTTTGCCTCCCACATGCTGGGATTGCAGGCGCGTGCCACCACGCCCGGATTGCATTGCCGGCTCAGCGCACCCGAAGACAAGGCCAGAGTGGCATGGGGAACCAGGGACCGAATCCTACTCCCTGCACTTACCTAAGCAAGCTTTTAGTCCACTGAGCTATACCTCCGGCCCTGTTTCTTAGTAGAGAGAATAGAAGGATGGATGGATAGATAGATAGATAGATAGATAGATAGATAGATAGATAGATAGATAGATAGATAGATAGATAGATAGATAGACAGATAGATATAGAGATATACAAATATTCAAAAGAAAATGCTAAGACAAAATGTGCAGGGAGTGTACACAGAGATGAGGTGGGTGTAAAAAGGTTTTCCAAAGAAGGTAGCGTCTGATGTGAGCTTCAAGGTACACCATGAAGAGGAAGGTGAGAAAGCCACTCCTGCTGAACCTGCCATTAAGTACACCAAGAGGCAGGTGAAGAACAGGAGTGTTCAAGAATTCACAGAGTCTAATCCAAAATAACCACTTTCAGTCAGTCTTCCATTCTCGTTCACTCCAATTCCTAAATGTCCCTTAGACTTTCCCCCTTCTCTTCATGTAGGCCACCAACTTGCACCAGCTCCTGCCTCTCATCTAGGTTGTCGCAGTGCCCGCTTCATGGATTGCTTGTATTCAGGACGGATTTCTCTAGCTAGCTATTTGCTTACTTATTCATTCACTCCTTTAAGCATTCATCAACCTTGTTGAGGGCTCACTCAGATGTCATAAAACTCATTTTCCTTTCATACAGAGTTCAGAGTTTTGCACTAAATTTAATGATCGTGGCCACGATCACAATCTAGGTTTGGAACACTTCTCTTAACCCCACAAATCTGCCGTGTTCATTCGCTCTCACAATCATTCCTCTCCACCTCCACCCTCTGGCAAACACTGCCCATGATCTCCATAGATTTTTCTATCTGGACAGTTCATGAACATGAACTTGTACAATAAATGATGCTATGTCTGTGTCCTGGATTTAGCATGCTATTTTTGAGGGAATGTCCAAGAATAATCATTTGGAAATGTACAAGAATATTGTTCCTTTTTATTGCAGAATAGCGTGTCACTGTGTATAAATATATAATGTTTTATTTATCTACTCAGCAGTTGGTGGATGATCAAGTAATTTTTACATTAAATTATCATGAATAATGACATTGACAAGCAAGTCTATAGGCAGACCTGTGATTTCCTTTCTTTTGCTTAGATGCCCAGGAGCGCAAATTGTAAGTCATAAGATAAATTTAAAACACTGACACCTTTTTGAGAAGAGCTGTGCAGTTGTTTAATTCTATCAGTAAGATGCACATTATTTTGCTCTTCAGATCTTTACTCCAATTTCCAGAGGGTTTTGTTTTCTATGAAATACAAGTGTGTCATGGGTTCTCACGGTGCTAAAAGATTTCAGTGTCTTCTTGCTCTCAAAATAAAGTTGATTACAGAGCCCATGTGGACAAAGGAGAGACCTGGTTCTTATCCCTCTTGATGTTGCCTCTGTCTGTCTTCTGTGCCCTTCTTGACTCTACTCCAGGCACACTAGACCTCTCTTAATCCTTGAAATGTAATTCACCCCCCAGCAGGGCGTTGGCAACTGTTGTACCTAATATTCCCAGTGCTCCACACTATGTTTACATCCTTAATTTCTCCTCCTTAGGTCAAATTTCAGATGCTCAAAAAAGCCTTCCCAATTCCCCAGACTAGGTTTCATTTGCTCCTGACATATTTTTTTTATTTTCTTTATCTTATTTTTAATTGCCTTTCCTTGTACGAAACATTTTTTTCTCCAGCAATATGAATGGGGATCCTTGTAGAAGGAATAGCATAAGCCTTTGTTCACAATAGTATCTAAGAAACACTAAACATATTTTGAATAAAGAAGGCTGAGAATTGGAGAGGCAGGAATGGATCAGATCATGGGCAGACCTTGCATAGCTGCTAAAAGAATCTGTAATCTGTAGAGATTTTGCAATTGAGGTTCTTTCAGATGGATAGAGATATGGGTATTTGTTTAAAGGATCTTGTTCCAATTTCTTTGATGAGAAAACTAGTTGAAAAGGTGAAGGTTAAAAGCAGACAATTTCCTGAAGAGGTAGGCATGTAGAGAAGTTTTAGAGTCAAGAAGAATTTAGAATGATTCTCAGAATTCTAGCTTCAGTAAATGGGTATAAGATGCATTGAAATGGAAAATGATCATGAAAACATGAAGAAAACAATTATTATACGATTGAGTTTGTAGGGTGCCCCCAAAAGAAATATAGCTTATGTCAGCGATTGTGAAAATGATGAGAGCGATGGGTATAGGCCCAGGATGGAACCATGAAGGACTCCAACATCTAACGTGTCCCAAATGAAAAACAGGAAAATCAAAATGATAAGAAAATAGCTAATTGGGGAATCAAAGAGGCAGTACAGACAGGTCCAGCACAACATCATGTTTTTCTGCTTGGGTATGGCAGCTGCACACACATTTAGCTCTGAGACAAGGGCTACAAAGTACCATGGGATTAATAGGAAGAAAACAAATACGCAAAGATCTTACCCATCAAATTGTTGACACTTATGATACGGAAGGCTTTCTCTTTATTTATCTGTGGAATAGTAAAAGTTTTATGTAGGATACTGATAGCGTTTGTTGGGGAAATAATTGAGAATTAAAAAAAAAAAAAAAAAGCAGATGTCACTCTGCCAAATTCCTTTCTTCCTGCTCCATCTGTTTTGACATCAAGACTACCTTGTTTTGTCAACTGTGCTGGAGACAGATAAGGATGGCAGGTTTGCAGCTTAGTATTCATTAAGTTTCAGGTTGCCTTGACATCTGCCAATAGCTGAAACACTTTATTTTTAAATCTGAATTATCTGCTTATTTAATTTTCTTTCCATTCAGATGTAGTGACACAGGGGAAAATCCCACCATCACCCCTGGCAAGCTGCATTGTAGCAGATATTAAATGAATATTTTTTTTTAGCAAAACAAATTGCTTTATATTTAATCTGAATTTTTTAATTTATTTTAAATTAGCATTACAAATTTCTTAGGATAATTTCACTATATTCATCTTTAAAGTATTTGCATATAAATTTTCCAAAAAAATAAAAACATATAGCCAAAAGTAACATTAATAAATTTATGGTGATATTCAATATACAATCCAATTGCTTAGCATTGCTAAGAAAGCCTTTACTTAGCAAATGTATATAGTAATAACACTCTTAGACTTTGGGAGGATCTCCTTAAAATCTTAAGGCAATATCACATATAAAGGAAAAATTGCTAATTCAAAATATTTACAATTGATACTTTCATAGTATTATAAACTCCATAGGTAATGCATAACTTTATAATTCATGAAAATTCCTAATTTCATAAACAGGCATAGTTTCACAGGCCTTATATAATCATTTCATAGTATTACAAAATTCCAAAGGTAATATATTGTGGGTTTTGTTGTTGTTGTTGTTGTTTGGCAGAACCAGGGATTGAACTCAGGCCCTTGCTCTTGCCAGGAAAGTGCTCATTTCACCGAGCCTTCTACCCGGCCCCTATGTTTTTTATTATAAAATAAAAAGCTATTTTTAAATATCACCCATTCCATCAAAATTTTAAAAAGATTTTTGATACAAAAAAGATTTTTGATAGTATTTCTCCCTGTGGGAGTTGCATTTTGAAAGATCATTTGATGTGTTATTTGGGAAATTAATTACAAACTATAGGTAATCCTTAAAGCCTGGAATAGGTATATTTCCACATTTATCTATGAGATCAAATTCAAATTTAGATCTTAAAATGAAGTCAATATGTAAAATAGAATAGATTCTTGTGTACTTAGTGAAACATTTCCTTGATCTTGGTAGTAATCGGAGAAGCAATGGATACAGAGCTGAATAAATTGTGTGACAAAAAAACTACTTGAACAGAAATAATAATCACACACACACATACACACACACACACACACACACCACCACCACCACCACCACCACCATCACACACACTTGCTCAAGAGTTCAGAAGCTATTTATTGATAGGCCTCAAAAATAAAGAGGTTAATATTCCAGACAGAACAAAGCAGAAAGAAATCAGTCCCACACTTGCTATTACTTTTCTCCTGGAGGCATCTCCTGGTTCTAAAGATAACTGATGCCAAGACAGCAGAATCAGCTGAGATGTTGAGAAGCTGCATGTGCGCCCCAGCTGTCTCCATAGCCCAGAACAAAATGGAGGGTCAAAGACTCGAAGGGGCAGGGGCAGCAGGAAGCGGCAAGGATTCTTAATTGGGAATTCAAAAGTAGAAGCTCCAGGATTAAAAAGCAACTGGAAAAAAAAAACCAATTTTTAAATGACTCAAGTCCATCTTTAAACCTACTTGATGAATGATTGAACTAAATACATATATATCACTGCAAACTGCAAAAGTGCGTGTTAATAGAAAGAAGCCATGCTTCCCTGTAGCTACAAAATGTCTCTAAAGTTTTATTCATCTGTTTTATTACATCTTCAGTATTCAGTTAAAAATGTATTAGATGCACAATGAAAAGAACCAATCAACAGTCTACAGAAATAACAATAAAATAGACCATAGGAAATTGAAATATTTGACTTACTGACCATGAACTTTAAAATGATTATTTTACTATGAAAATATTCAACATTAACACTGTCAGCAAAGTAGAGTAAAAAGTGAAATGAGTAAAAATTTAAAATAAAAATGCATAACAATTAAAATGTGTATGCTCATTGACACCAGGAAAAATAAATAAATTCTAACACATCTTTCTCAAACTCTCATACGACAAGAATTTAGTTAAGGCATATGAAATTTGAACTTGATAACTACACTGGTTTAATTGATATAGATAAAAATCATTGTGTATAACAATTACATTCTTTTCAAATCTGTGGTGAACTTTTATTGCTATTGCCCATACAACAATCTGTGACACAAAACTGATGTTTTTAAATAATTCAGAGTACATGCCAGACTCTGTTGTTCAAAGTAGAAATTAATTTAGTGAAGAGATGCTTTAAATATTGTCATTCTCTATGTAAATAAAGCAACATTCTTTTAAACAATGCTTGGATTAAAAATCTGTAATTTTGAGATATTTTGAAATAAATGACAATGATGTATGATATTACAAATTTGTGGGATGAAACTATGACCTTAGAAGAGTGAAAATTTAATTGTTAATGTAAATTTTATAAAGGAAGAATACTCTGTTTTTTTAAAAAATTATTTGTCTACTTTACAAAAAGCTAAAGGAGGCAATACAAGACCTAAACATAGGAGAAAGAATAGAATATAAGCAACACGAGCATTAATTAATGAAATAAAAATATATACAATACAAAAATGCAAACTACCCCATTATCACATATTAGAAGAGCACTAAAAGTGAAGAAATTCTGCCCAGATTGATCAGCAATAAAACAAAAAATGTATGATTAATAAGAGACAACATGAGAAGTAAAACCAGGTATACAACAAGAGATATTTGTAAGGATGGAATGAAGACATGACTCATAAAAGTCTTAAACCTGTAGCCTATCAACTGGAAGAATTTCTAAAGCATGAAACATTCCTTCAGTGGAACCCCATACCAGAAAGAAAATAAAAAATACTTTCCATTGTGTTGCATGAGTGAACTTCACGAACATAACACAGATATGTGTTATATCTCTTATGCTGAATCTCTTATGTTGAATAAGAGACAGAGGTTGACTAGGCCCCGCATGACTCCAGCTATATTCAGCTCTTACAAAGGAAAAAGAATATATAATTCTAAGAGTTCTCTTATCTCTGGGTTGGTAGCATAAAAGACTCTGCTTTAATGTTTGAATGTTCTAGTTTTTGACTTGGGCTGATGGTTAGATAGCTGTGAATTTTCCTTATAAAATGACAGGTTCAGTGAGGACTTTTCTGAATTTAAGCAAACCTGAGATGATGATAATAATAATTAATAAAATAATGAATTTAGAGTTCTATGCTTTTATTTATAAAAAAGAGAAAGCATTTAAAGTGTATTAAGATAGATTCTTTCTTTTTTTATGTAATTTAGGACAGGGCCTTCAAGGTCTACAGTGTCTCACTACGTAGACTGGGCTCATAGGGATCCTCTGGATTTCAGCCTCCCAAGCAGTGGGATTACAGGTGAACACCACCACACCCAGTCTTGATTGCTGTCTCAGCACACCCTGGAGGCAAGGCCAGCGTAGCACACTGGGTATGGAAACCCAGACACTGTGATCTGTGAATTCTCTTTTAATCCATCCCAACCCACACTTCCAGGTATTTTTAAACATTGTGAATACAACTTCAATGTTAACTAAAGTTTCATTTCAGTGTTAGAAAATCAACACTCTCAAAGTATTTTTAAAAGATTTAAATTTATTATTTATTCATTATTTTTGAAGAAATATAATCTATAAAGAATAATTTACATGACACAATATTACATATGCATACATGTGGATAAATCTTCTATCACCATTTTGGCCTATTTTTTTCTCTTGTGGGGTTTGCAGAAGTTAGTCACATACAAAAGATATTCTTTTTTTTTTATAGATTCTGAGATTTCAAATAACAACTTTTAAGCATCTATCTGTTCTTCTACTATCTCCTCGTTATTGCTATTATCAAACCCCTACTTAGAGCAATCAATTCTATCTTTCATACAGCTGGTGATTTTACTGTTTCATTTCTACACTTCCTTATTGCTGACTTGCAAAAGATGCCTCATATTTTCTCTTAGGAATTTATGCTTTAGTTTTAATTTTATCTTTTATGTGTATGTCACTGATCTATGTGGCATCTCTGTACTATACAAAGGTAATATCTTCTAGTTTTTTTGTCTTATATGTTTCTAGATGGCCACATGTCATGAGATAAATAAATTTCAGTTTATTGAACCAGGGTCCAATTCATGGCATGTCACATGATTTTGTAAACCTTATTGCATCCAAAGTTGTCAAGAATTGTTTACTGGGTAGTTGTCACTTATTTATTTCAATTGGTATTTCCAAGCTACCCTGTAGCTTGAAATTATGTAAAACACAATTTCATTTTGAATGTTTGCATTATTTTTTAAAAGTGCATTTTAGTGTTAATCCATGTGATTTTTAATGAAACCAGGAGGATCCCTACGAGTCTGAGCTATGTACCACGTACATACATAAAATAAATTATTTAATCACAGTGTATTTTCCCATCGCTCCTGCAATTGTTGCATTCTATTTTTAATTAAGACCTTTAATTAATTGAGTGAATCTTATTTCACACTGTATTTTACACAATATTTGTGTTACTTTTTGCAACAGGGAAGATGATGAGTTAATCAGAGGAGTGTTGGATTAGATCAAAAACTTGAAAGTACAATAAGTAATAATTATGTCCTTTTGTATGTGGCATTGCAAATAAAATTGAACCTCTGAACACTATATATTAAAGACATACATGTCATTTATAAAGTAATGATACAAACCTAATCATACAATGAATTTTTTGTTTATTCACCAAATGACTCTTTTCAAGTAATATGGTGGCAATTACTACCAAATATTTTGAAGGTACATGACTGTACTTTTTTGGACCAAAATAAAACATTTACTAAAACCATAAAGCATTTGGTTCTATTATGAAAGACAGATTTTAAGTTATTTTGTGGAAATACACATGGCAAATAAATATATCACGAACTAGATGTTAAATGAAATTAAATATTTTATTTCAGAGCAGGAAACGTTTCCTGTATGTCTAAAATATTTAGAGTCTGAACTAAAATGAGACAATTCTGATATATTTTTATTTCAACAGCATGTTGGCTAGGATATGAGGTGACAGTAGCTGTCATTCATTGCTGATGGTGCTATAAAATGATACAAATGCTCTGGAAACAATTTGGCAGTATATCCAATACATTAAAGGTAGGGTATTGGTGGAAAAACATGGAGTAGTTTTTCTAATAGAGTGCATTGTGATAGGATCGAAACCAGTATGTGCATGTATGGAAAGACAGTACAAATTATTAGTTAAAATGAAATTTTAAAAATTATCCCTCTACAGCCTGGGTGTGATGGTGTGCACCTGTAATCCCAGATCTTGGGAGACTGTAAACAGAAAGATCACCATGAGTCTGATCCAGTAGTGAGACTCTGAACACCCTGTAGACCCTTCCCTAAAATACAAAAGAAAGAAAAAAGAAATCCTTCTATATAACAAACGCATCCTTGTGCTCAGTTAAGAGCTTGATTTCTTGCTTTATTTTATTTATTTATTTTTTGACACTGGGAATCAAACTCAGTACGTTGTGCTTAACAGTAAAGAGCGCATAACACTGAGCTATATCCCTGTTTTGAAAGTAGGGATTTGACAGCTGTGAATCCCATATATTCCCCTTTTATGGGAAATCATAAAAAAGTATTTATACCTTAAAGTACATCGAGGGCTGGAAGATGGCTCAGTGGAATAAGTGCTTCCCTGGTAAGCTCAAGGACGTGAGTTCAATTCGCAGTTCTGGAAAAAAAAAGAATCCCATATTTGAAATCTAGATTATTATTTTTTTTTACTATTAATATTTTTATTGAGAAACAAATATCAATGAGATAGTTTCAAAGTGACTAATAGGACAGTTTTAATAATTAATACATTGTACATTGTTGTCTTCTTAGTGGTTATCCATAGTACAAGCAGCAGACAGGATATCAGGTCCAAACACTATTAGTACAAATCTTTCTTCTCATTGAGTTAAGCAAAAGTATCTGTATATCTATCCTAACTATTCTGTATGTACAAATAAAAAATGCTTCTTCCTTTGTAGCCCCTTTTTTTGTTTAGTCCTGTCAGAGATGGGTATTTCATTGGCATCTAAATACTATAGGTGAGTGAATTCAGCAAAACAATCTAACACAGTCCAGCAGTCCACATAGTAGTGGGTTATCCAAAGAAGTTGTTGACTTGAGCCCTTCACAGCTTTACTTTTTGTACCTCAGTTTTATACTTTTCTGCTGGATTGTTAAAACCAAGATGAGCAAGACCCATATAACAAGAAACGTAACTTTTGTATCTGGCAAAGTCAGCCAAGTCCCCTCAGTAGTTTGAAATCTAGATTATTATTGATAACTTCTCTTCACTTTATTACTCTCTCCTTCCAAAAATTATTTTATTATATTCATAATATTCCTTTACTGTACTGGCTAATGCATACATACACTAAAAATCCCAAAGTTCTTGGGTTTCAGTTTTTCTATTCTTTCATTTATATACTGTTCTCTCAGTTGTCCATTATTTTGATTCATTTCTCACTGATTGGAAAATCCCCTTATGAATTTTTTTTCTTAAACATGTTTCAGACACATGAGCTGAACCCCAGTGGATGGGAGGATACCTTGCATCCCTCTCCTTTAGATGAATTGTAATGTCTCCCCCTTTAGAAAGACTGTGTCACTCCTTTGCACCTTCAGAGTGTGCATATGTTTATGTGAGAGGACGTCTATGCAACTCTAACTTGTTTCCCTTTGCTCTGTAGCCTTGTTTCTCTATGTGCTAATAGAAAGCCTCAGTTATATTTTTATTTTTTCTTCAAATGCTAAATTCCTCTTAGAATGAAGTTAAAATTTATTCTCTTTCTGATATAGCTTAGATCTTGAATGTTGCCCAAAGCTCATATGCTGAACACTTGGCCTTCAACCTTTTGAGCTATGGGAAGGTGTTGAAACCCCTAGGAGTTGAGTTTAAGAAGATACTGGGACCTTGCTCCTTTCCTGTCACATTCTTTTGTTTCCTGGTTGTCCAGAGATGAACAGCCCTCCATGTCCATGTATGTCCACCATGACACACTGCACTGCCTCATCTTCAAAGCAAAGGCATCCTACTGCAATAGTAGATTAAGGTCTTTGAAACCATGAGCCAAAACAATAGACCTTTCCTCTCTTCAAGTTGGATATCTTAGAACTTTTGTGACAGTGACAGAAAACTAACACAATGTCTTTTAATATCTTTCTTCCAACTTGAATTTTTCAATCTGCAGATTTTTCCTAACATCAGGAGGAGGGAACCAGGGAGATGGCTCAGTGGAATAAGTGCTTCCATGGCAGGCACAAGAGTTCAATCCCTGGTTCCACAAAAAAAAAAAACCCTAACATCAGCAGGAGTCTCTGTATTGCTGAAATAAAAACTCTGTGGGCTGTTTCATGCAGAGAGTATGTTGGAGAACCTTCTGGATAGAGACTAAGCACATCATCAGTCTCTAAGGTCCTGGTAGTAGCCAAAATTTTCAGGGTGCATTGGTTTACTGGGAGTTAAGATTTGTAAATGCATAAAGACAAAGGAATAATTTGATACAACTACCTGTTGCAAGGAAGATCTAACAACATTTAACCAAGCCCACAGGAAATCAAGGCATGAAGCCTGCCACCTAGAAGGGTCCAGCACTGATCAGAAAATACCAGAGCTCAGTATCCTTTTGCTGTGTTTAGACCTCAGGCAGAACTGTCTGGGAGAACTGGACTTAGCTCCAAAGATCATGGGATCTTGAAGGTGCTCTAACTGCAGGCTGTTGACTGACTTCACTCCTTGTATGAAAGGAGACCTCAATGGTCTCCGTTGCTGCTATGATCAGCAATTCTACCACATTGAGAAATTAATACGAATTATGCGTTACTGTGGATGTCACGCTTCTATGAAAGCTAAGGTTTTCTCGGTACTTCAATATTATACACATTGAAAGAAACAAGAGCCAAATATCCCAACACATTTCTCTTTCTAAGGAATTTATCCTGTAATTTTTCACAAGTTAAATATTTCCTTACATGAGTTCAGACTATTTTATTAGTATTATTTGTTTACTGGCTAGTATTCATTAGTACTATGTATTCTGAATGTATCTATTTTGAATCATAGACCTTAAACCATTATGTCTATATTAGATCTTAGTGTTTGTCAAGTCAAATGTCAAATTTACACATTAGTAAAAATGAAGTTTGGCTAAATCATCAAACTATAAGTGTAAAACACAAATTTCCTGTTTAGTCTTAGGGTTTCTAGAGCTAGTAAATAAAAATATATTTGTCCAGTAGATAAGCAAAAACATAACCTTTCTGTAGTGTATCCATGAAATATTTAGAAAGAACTCATAGTAAGAAACTATTCACATTCTATCTGAAATGTAGTCCTAACTGAATGATCTACATATTATCTGGAAACAGTATCTATGTTTCAAAATGAGTATGTCCCCTAACCACTGAGAACTTCACAACAAAATTATCTATTTTCTGCGAAGTTCTATTATGTACTGTATCTAGATAACTCTGTATTGGCCTACAAGCACTTCTAAGAGAGGCAATAGAGAAAAAATACTCATAGCCTTTGTGGAAAATAAAACTAAATTATAAAACTGTGTTGTCCAAAATGTACTTGTAGATCAAATACTTCATGCAGTGCACCTTGTTAGGTGTTAGAGCTCTGTGTCTCCCACTGTGGGTTACAGTGGAAATGAAATGAAATAGCCTGAGAAAGAAAATTATCATATATAGGAAGGATTAATATTTTGTGATTTTTTTATTATAGATTTGTAGAGTGGATTGAGGGCATGTGAGGCATTATGCTCTGGATTGTTCCTGTAGCAGACCAATTGATGACAACATAAATTAATCTAAAATCATCCACAAGGACTGATGACTGTCCTTCTGTTCAGAGATACCATTCTCCACAGAATGTCAAAGGCTGGGCTCCTGGTGACCCACAGAGAAGCCAGCAACATCTAACATACCACTTGTCCCCAGGGCAGGGGAAAAATGAGCAGCATTTAAAGCAACAGTAGATGTTAACAGAATGTGGCAAGACACCTTGAACATCAGACACCTTCCCATTCTAGAAAGATAAATTTCATTGCACAAATAAAATTATAAAAACTAGAGTGCAGTTGGGGCATCGTGGAGGACTACCATAATCCCTATGCTCTTGGAGATTGAGGCAGGAGCTTTCCTAGTTGGGGCCCAACCTTGAAACTTAAGAAGACCTTGTCTCAAAACTTTTTAAAATGTTGGGGAGCACAAAGGCCTTGAACCCAAGTCCAAGTAAAGGGGAAGTGATAATGAACCATTCTGGGCATAATTCTTAGATGTCCCATCTTTGGTGTATTCCCTTTGAAACTCTGTAATTTTAAACAGCTCAGCAGTTTAAGTTCTCATCATAGATTTTATATTTCTTCTATTAAATAGCAGAGCAGGATATCCTGCTAATGATAATACAGTGACTGTACATACTGGGCTTGTTTTTCTTATTGGAGTAATCTTTCAAGGAGTAGGATTATTTATATGATAGAAACAATTCAAAATGTGGGAGTTTCTGGTAGCCAGATGATATTGCTCAGAAGCATAAATGTGCCCAGGACCCTGGGCTAAAGGTTAGACCACTCTTAGCAGCTCACTCTGCTACTTTCCAGGCTAAGAGAATAAATCATCCTCAGATCTTTTCTTATTTTTTTCTCTCTCAACAACGTTTTTTGTTGTTGTTACAGGAAATAATTAAAAAATCTTGTTTTCTTTTCCTCAAATTCTACAGCATCTGATCAGGTGAAAAAATAAAGTAATAATGAACGCACCTAAGCATTTATTGGTAGTGTCATTTTGTTTATTTTTTTTGTCTCAACACTGAGGTTGCATCAAAGAAAGAGATCTTTCTAGATGTGTATAGCAACTATCAAAAAGCTAAGGTAGTTCAGAGACAGTATTTAAATGGCAATGCAATATCCATCTCTGACAAAACTGAACAAAAAAGGGCAATACAAACAAAGGACCACTTTGTATCTGTATGTACAAAGTAGTTAGGATAGATACACAGATACCTTCTCTTAACTCAGTGAGAACAAAGATTTGTACTAATAGTGTTTGGACAGGATACCATGTCTGCATCTTGAACTATGAATAACCACGACGAATACAGCAATATCCAGTGTATGAATTATTGAAACTGTCCTACTAATCGGTTTTGAAACTTTGCTATTGTTTCTCAATAAAATTAATTTAAAAATAGCTAAGTTAAAAATAAACTATGAATTGCACATAATACAAGCTACTATGCTTAACTGTGTGTGCCTTTTAATTTTAAGTACTAACAAACAGAAATATCACAAAGGAGTAAAGTCAGTCTAACAAAAGGAAAATGATGTAGATCCTGATGTTTATATTTTTGAACATCTATACAATACTATAGAACTATGAATCAAAGGGAAATACCCTTGAAAATTTCAAGAAATGACACAATAATATGCGATATTAGTTTAGAAAATTCTTACCTTTTTAGGATTATTTCTTCTTTTTACAGGGGTATTACAGTGTAGGTAGTTGTAACAGGAAAACATCCATCCATTCACCAATTTCTAACTGCTCCTTTAGACTTGAGCATTTTTGTGGAGAGCGACTCCACACTTGCTGAAGAACTAATATCCTAGAAAATGAATAAGGAATAAATATGCTCAGATTAATGCTATATAAATACATTTGCTATAGATTTCATCAAATATTCATGATACACACATGTACAGGTCAAATTACCTTTAAATATTAAATTTCTTTCCAGTAGTGGAGAATTTCAGATTTTTTCCAGTGTTTGCAGGGAATGGAGATGAAACCCATACATTACTATCTGCTGGGAAATTCAGTTCCTAGTTTAACTAAATCTCTAATGTTACAGAGACTGTCATTCACCAAAATGGGGTGTGTTTCTCTCTGCCCTACAAATTCCAAGTAGACCTTAAAGATGTGCTAAAACATAAGTATTTTACTTTATGTTAAATAAGAAACAGGCTGTTAGATTCCTTGTGAATAACATGGATGAGGTATGTTACACAGAATTCATTGAATACAACTAGACCTCTGAGTTAGGAATTATTATCCTTGCTATAAATGTAGCAAAAGATTCAGAGGGACAAGAGATCCTGGGAAATGGCAGACCCTGGGTTCAAACTTGATTCAATAGGGACCAGCAATTTGAGTCTGTCACAGATAATGCCAGTTATCACCCAGGGCACTGTGGCTCACAGTATGTTTTCAAAGCATCAGCAAAATGAACAGGGGGACACTGACTACATGTTGTTGCACTACAGGAAGGGAAATGGTCTGAATTCAAGTCTAAGAGATCTGGGCTTGCATCCTGCTCTGCCTCTGACAGTCGCAGTGTGCTTAGCAATTTGCCTCTCTCAGATACTTTTCCTCAAAGGTAAGACAGGGAGTTTCTTATAGAGTGTCCCAAAACAAATGTAAGAGATAGGAGGGGGCCACTACGTACCCTGAGAATAAATAAAGCCTTTGTCACCCCATCACTGCCTCAAACCTGGAGGTCACCTTTGTGCACCCACCATCATCCTTCGGACTCCTTTCCATGATGCCCCCACTGTAGATTTTTGATGATTCGCTAAATACACTCTTTGCAATGTTACAAAAGCACTTGGAGAGCATACAAATAAGGCATTCAGCATGCAGGTGTCCATGCATTTGATTCCTGATTTGACCAAACAAGTTATCCTCTATACTGGGATGTTTTCGAATATTATTGATAATTCTATTGGGACATGGGTGTAATCTAGATCTACCCCTACATAGAGACAAGCAATCAAGGTATACATCATCTTCTGTAAAATCATGTAACTTAATTCTTCATGCAAAAATGCACTTTAAGAACTCTATAATAGTTTTATAAGACATAAACAAGTTGTTTGTGTATATCAATGGTGGTGAGCCTATGCCACAGTTGTTGTTTCTCGAGAGAGACAAACAAATAAGTTGTTTTTCCTAAACTAAAAGCTCAGTATTCTGTTTTAATTGTGATGTCAGCACTTTTCCTAAATAAGTGGATGTGGAGTTAGTTTAGTCACTGACTAGAAAAAGGCCAGTCGCCATGAGTGTATACTAAGAGGGTGACTTTGTTAAGTATAAAAATGTTAAATATGCCATACAAAATGTATAAGTTTGCCCTAAAATCCTTATTATCTTTGTTCTTAAAATGACAACTGTTTAAAAAGTTGGTAATGGACCAGGACTCAGACTTCTCCTTGTTACAGGTTCTATTATTGCAGTTTCCTTGAATGTCCTCTCTCTGGGGTCCATCAGACCACATTGTCTGAGAACACTTCATCTTCCTCCATTGTGCTGCTGACTCCTAGTGTTGCTGGTCTTTGGGAACAACATTCTCTTCAGGTGTGACAGACATTTGACAATCTACCAGCTGCAAAGGAAGACTAGAAGAGCAGAGACGTAAATGAGAGTTGGGGCTGGGATTCCTATTTGGAGGTTCCTCTGCAGGCCTGTGATTACTTGTCTTGCATAGGGCAGGGTGCACACACACTAATGTCAAAGAGATCGCCAGGAGCAGGCAGAGAGCCAGGCACCTGAGCCTCTGCTGGCAACGTGGAGAGACTAGGGGAAGTGGCTTCTGGAGGAGGGGAGGTGACAAGCACACATGCTGGTCCTCCATCTGACACTTAGCTGCAGGACCATCTGTAACATCTCCTCAGATCTGAGAAGTCTCATGGGTCTGGAAGAGATGGAAACCCTCTGTGGCCACCGCATGAGCCCTGAGCTGATGGATGGATGGCTGCTTTAGGAGCCTTAGAGGCAACCCTGTTTCAGAAAGCCCCATCCAGCTAAAGACAGCCTCTGAGGATTCCCCAGCAGTCTCTGAGCCCTGAGACCTGTCTAATGGGCCTCCATATTGTTGCTTTCTTCTGCCTGGGTGTATGAATCACACACACACACTCACACACACACACACACACACACACACACACTTCAGAGGAATACAACACACCATTTGCATGCACAAGCAGGAAAACACACATAGCCCAATGTTCTGACAGCTTCCATCCTGATTTTCAAAGAACTGTGATCTCTTCCTCTCTGTTTTGTGTAGCTCGCACACCTGCAGAATAAAAGACAGGGACATAAACTGACTCAAATTCTGATCACTACGATGAGGACACTGCCAGTGGAGCATTGAGGATTGATGTAATGGGGGCTTGGACTCAGATGAGGTCATGGCATGCTATCCCAAGACTGTAGTTGATGGCTTCTGGGAGGATCCATGTGGCAGCAGGGTCAGCAGAGGCCCTGATATTCTTGACAATTTCTCCTGGACTCCAAGAGGCATTCCATGAATGTCTGCTACCTGTGCTCAGAACACTCAGAGGAGGAACACAAGTCTACAAGCAAAGATGAAGCCTTGAGGGGTCTCTCCACTGAGTGGCAATGAGCCAACACCAAGGCATACAGAGGGAGAAACCTGTATTTCAAGCCTTTGGGTGGGAAGGTCTTTGTCACTGAAACCCCAGCCTTTGTCCAGTCAAGAAGTGTTGTTCAACTTTTATGTTTCATCATTAAAATGACTCATTATTAACCTCTTCTACACAAACTATGTTGAAAATGGTTAAACTGTTTTTTTTTTTCTTAAATCATGGAACAACTACACATACAATTGCAAAAACTTATATTTGGGCAGCAAGGCTGGATTTGAATATTGTGCTAAAAAGTGGAATATTTTCTCTTAATAAAATAATTATTTTCCAATGATGATTTCATTTTGTTTCCTGAAAAAGTACTATGGAGAGGAACTTGGGCTTAGTAGCCATGGACTATCTTAACTGCCATAAAATCAGGAAGTTATTTAGCAAGCATAGTATTGGCTTTTATGAAGTTTTTAAAAATATTCTGTTTAGTGAGACTGTGTGGCAGATCTTCAGTTACCTGGATTTTCGGTCACCATTTCCTGCAGCATCGGGGCTGAGGGTCTCAAAGGAGTGCTACAAGCACTATCTGTCAATTAAATTACTGATACAGAAAATTTTAGGGAAACTCTATGACTAAATTTTATCTTCTCTAAGACCAAATTATTTTCTTCTCCTAGACTTTAACCTTCTCAAGTACAGAATCTGTTTAAGATTAACCTTTTTATCTACAAAATGCACACAGTTCTAAATATAGTGTGGTATTGAAGTATGCTTATTCACTTAAATGGCATAATAGTTCACTTGCAGTTCTAGAGACTGAAAATAAAAAAAATCCTGCTGCTTTACAATTTATATATGAAATTTGAAGTCCAATTACTATTGTTATTTTCTATTTAAGATATTGAAGCTACAGCTAATGAAACAGAAAAGTGTCAAGGTAACCCATCTTTCCAAAGTCAGTTTGGACAAGTCCAAAAAGCATCTTTATAATCCAGATCCTAGGTTCTCCTATATATCATTTTGGACTTTGTTGAATGAATAGCGACATCTGTGAACCAATCAATAAGCTTATTAATGAAACTATCATAAAATGAGCAGTAAAATCGAGTTGAAAAGCAACCAGATAATTCATGATTGATGCACAGAATTTTATTTATGTGTTCTTAATTTTTTTTCAGACAAGAGTCAGACGGATGAAAAGTAAACATAAAAATACACCTAAGGAAGAGATTCCATTAACAGCAGTCAAGAGAAACTAACTATGTAGATCAACATTGTTGTTGAGAAGCAAGTGTGTGTATTTGTGCAGAAAAGTGCTCACTAGCTCCCTCTTGAAAAAGATTCGCCAGGAGCTGATTATCTGGCACGCAGTCCAAGTGGTTCCTTGCTGGCGTTGGTCATTGTCATAAGACTGGACTTAACAGCAGAGTTGCTGCGGGCCATCTGCCTACAAAGGGTAAGTCTATTTTTATAATATCAAATTTTCAAAAGTACGCACATGCTCAGTATTGGATAAACTTCCATTTTTAACACGATTGACTTTCATTGGTCTTCCTGGGGGCCTCCCGAACTGGGTGGCCTCCTTTCTTCTGTTCCAGGCCTTATCTCTGTTAAGTTGTGTGATTAAGATCCCAAAGTCACTGAACAAACAGGGTAGGATTCTTCATAACAGACCTTTTGTTCATATACATTTCCCTGGCTTTCGTTCGAGAAGGCAGAGAATGGCTATCATCTCCGCACTAATAATATCCTTCAGTAAATGATAAAGTCAAGTCCAAAGTAAACTGAGAGGTTTTATCAGCATGTCAAAGCTATCACCTTACAGCTCTGTATGTGCCAGCAGTGCATCCTTTTCCTAGACAAAGACCCGATGCACATTTAAAGGCACTTACCAGAGTGGGTGTTTGTTTGCCAAAGGAGAACAGGCTGCCCTCTGATTCCAGTCACCCTGGTTGTCACTCTCATCAGAGGAAGAAAGCTATAAGTTACAGTCAGACTCCTTCCTTGACGATCTCTTGAATTGAGCGAGGGTGAAAGTCAGAACTTCCTGCCGAGTTATTCCTTCTCTTTCTCCTTGTTAATACTAGCTGATGGATTTCACACAGGGAAAGTGTATTTCTTACTGTGAACAGAAAGAACACTGTGGTCAACCAGTCACTCTGCCTCTCTGTTGTCAGAGAAGATGATTCAAAAGGGATTTACATACCCGTTTCATTCTAACAGATGGCCTTTCCTCCTGTACTCTGTGAGAAGTTCAAAATCAATCCACCTTTCTCTTCAATCCCAAACAGGCAAACTAGCACACTGGCCTTGATTTTGTTAACAAAAGTTTATAGTCCTGAAATGTAGAAAAAGTTTAGAAAGACCCATATCATAACACAGAAATTCTGTGCCTTTGGCATTAAGAGGACAAAACAATGATCATCTCTCTCTCTTATTTTCTTTCTTTCCTATGGTGACATGGGATACATGTGACGTATCCCACTAGGTCCAGAATTTTTTCTGTACACAGCAATAAACTTAAATAATCTCTGCTGGACAGCACGTGAATGCACAGAATGTGTGTACTGCAGATGCATCTTAGATCCCAGTTGCTTGTGGGTGTGTGTAGGTAGCCTCAGGAACAATGGCAGGTCACCTATGTTGGAGGATAACAGCATGTGGCAGTATTTTCTTATCTTTCTTTTATTTTCCTTTGCAATTGTAAACAAATCCCCCCCACGTAGATGATCTTGGGAAGGTGTGATGAGGTAAGCCCTCCATCATCAAATCCCCATATAAAATATCCTGTCAAGATGGATAGAGACTGATGCATACATAGCACTTTCTCTCTGTTGGTTTTGTTTCAAGCACAGCATGCTTCTGAGTTATCTGTCATTACAATTGGATCTGAAGGAAAGAAAAGCACTGGAGAGAAACCTCTCATTGCCACCTATAGGCTGGAGCAGGAAGATCTTGGATGGCAGCTCTTAGGCTCCAGGAAATAGCAGGAAGAGGAGTTGTGGGGGTCTCAAGCTCAAATTCACATTCTTACTCCTTTGTTCATTTCTCTACAAAACATTTCTTATGACAGCATCAGGCAAAATACTGGGGAGGATGGAAAAGTGAAGAACATTTGTGTGTGTGTGTGTGTGTGTGTGTGTGTGTGTGTGTGTGTGTGTGTGAGAGAGAGAGAGAGAGAGAGAGAGAGAGAGAGAGAGAGAGGGAGAGAGAGCAAATATTCTGAGGACTAGAGAGATGTGGAGGCATCAGCACTTGTTAAATGCTCAGGACTGAAACCTACCTGAAAGAAGTAATATTTGAATATTGTCAAGTACTCTGAAAGGTTAATAATACTTCTTCCGGTGGAGGGGCCAAAGAGATAGCTCAGCTGTCTAAGCACCTGCCTGGCAAGTGCAAGGACCCTGGATAAATCCCTGGTACTGCATGCCATGCTGGAAACACATCAGGCCCTCTGAGCTGGCCAACAAAACTGGGCATGGTGGCACATGCTTATAGTCCCAGTGTTGGGGATGCCAAGACAGGAGGGTCACTATGAGTCTGAGCTGCATAGTGAGACCCTGTACCAAAAACACAAATTAAAAATAAAAAAAAATAAAAAAAAAAAGAGTTCTTCCAGTGGGGGGAAGCAATTGCATTCTTGGTAAAGGAAAATGACATCAGCAAAGACAAAGCAGCGTGAAAACATTTCACATGTTTAGGGAACTAAAAGATCTCTGTATGGCTGGAAATTTGTCTATGCTATGTGTCAAGATAATGCGACAATATATATGAAAACAGAGCTCAGACATCAAAGAAGAAACACAGACTCTGAAGGCCTAGTGTGCCATTCTGAGATATTTAGGGATGATGTAAGAGTCACAATTGTGCACCCTCTTCTCAAGCCACAGACTCACTCAGCTTGAGACTCTCAGTCGCGCATTGGAGTCACATGTGAAATCATCAGGAACCCACATCGCAAAGTGCGAGGACACAACATATTACGCACTCATGACCCAGACTCTTCCCACCTGCTCCAAATGCTTCGTTATATTAATGCAACGCAACGTCATTCTGAAATTTACATTCTGCCACCAGTCATTTCTTTCAAATGAGATCAGCACTTGTATAAAACACGAATCCACTCTGACACTGACTTGCAAGCTTTCTCCCTGCCCGGGAAAGCAGCTCAATGTCCACTTAGGAGTTTGACAGTCTGCTCCCTGGCCACAGTGTCTGGCATTATCACACTCCATAGGTTCCCTCTTTTGTACATGAATCTCTGTATTTCATCAAAGAATTTCTGCGCACTCTGTCCACTATGGTATGTCATAGAGGGAAGACCAAGGATCAGCTGCTCTTTGAGATCCCAGACCTGACACACGCTCACACTCTCTGTGGCCTCTCAACTCAGGCCATCCCAGAGGGTCAGCATCTGACCCTCTATTTCTGACGAGTAGTATCTTTTGCTTAAATTAACTTAAGTTATTTCCTGCTGGTTTGAAATACAGTAATCACTAATACAGTTTATTTCATTTTTTTATATTTTATTATTCTTAATTAGTATAAATCTTCTTGGTGGTTTGCTCTTGAATGGTAGTGATGTGTTCCCAAGGAAGTGCAGAATACCCTGTTCCATTTATTTTCAGAGTAATCATATGACAGGCCACAAGTACCAACTCAAAAACTTGATTTTATTCTCCTTGATTAAAGTGATTAAGTCTTGTATGTTTTAGTATTATACCTGCACAATCCTTGGAATTACAACTAGCTAGCTGTATCCATCATTCAACAGCTCACTAGATAAAAATCCCAATTTATAGCTGGTCATGTTGGTGTACGCCTATAATCCTAGCACTCTGGGAGGCTGAGGTAGGAAGATCTTGAATTTGAGTAGAGCCAGGGAAGTTTAGCAATACCTTATCTCAAAAAAAAAACTTGGTTAGGGATGTGGCCTATTTTATATATAAATAAAGGCCCCAGTTTCAATCCTCAATATCACAAAGAAAAATACTCTCTGAATTTTTATGAAGATTATATCACTTATTTACCTATGAGTAGGAAGATCCTAACACCAAAATATTAAAAATTAGGGAGATGTGTCCATTTCTGTGTTTAAGTACATTAAGGAGCTGGCTTCATTAACATACTAAATAATAACCAAATTCATTCTGCATCTGCCTAACCACTTAAACAAAATTCTGGACAGTGGTATTTACCGCTCACAATATCTCCATAGTTAGACATCATTAGACAGAGGTTGTATCTGGGAAGACCTCAGCAGTTCACAGAATTTCACATGGAAGGTTTTCCTGTCACTGTGGTCTCTTCTGCTTGCCCTCTCCCTTCTTCCTTCTTCCTCAGCCACCTCCTGGGTAGAGGTATATTCCAAGATTGCCATACTTTGCTTTAGCCAATAATAGATGTCACTTGGTGACACCTCCGTGGATCCATGGCAAGTTAGGTGCTACTTTATGGTACTAAGGGGCCATGTTGACTTTGGAATTAGTAGAGATAGAATCCTGATGGTGAACCCAGGCATAGCTTATACTCCATACAAACAAATTTGCATCTGACTCAGTTTCTGGGCTAGGGGAAAGTCAGAAGTGCATGTTCTGCTCATATCCATGTGCTCATGGTACAGAAAAAACTCACTTAACAAGAAGCCATAGAATAATGCTAGTCAACAGGCAAGTTTCAATTCCGTAATCTTATCAAGGAAAGAAATGCTACCAGGAATACTCCTCACTAGCAATTAATTTTACCTTTTCATCTTTGAAAGCCTTGGATTTCCAAATCTACTCCCTCCCCTACACCAGGTAGAATATGAGCTACATTGAGATGGGACTGTTAAAGCATGGACTGTGGAATTTCATGAGGCCATCTGACTCACTCAGAAAGCCCTGAGCTCTCTCTGAATATGTATATGATAGTAAAATAAATTGACCTTGAGTACCTACTAACCTTGATAAGCACTTACATATAAACAAAAAGAGAATCGATTTGCATTTTCCTTTCTGCTTGTTAACAATGTTTCATTTTACAGTTACCATTAAGAGTTATTGCTATCTTTACATACCACATTAGCAAGTTTGTATCCATTGTTCATACACAGTTCCAACAGAATGCTTCAAGTGAAAGGTATTTTCACAATGATGTTGCTTTTGTCCCACCTCATGGTATTATCTTATATGTGTTTACCCCAACAGATCTCTTCAAGACCTGAAAACTGTCTTACTTGAAAATATGTCAGTAATCACTTTCAATCACAATCAGAACAATACTCAAGGTCTTAGGATGCAAACACACACTTACAGACACACACACACATATGCAACACACAGACACACATACACACACAGTGTTGCATACACATTCACACTGAGTTTATCCGGCTGGCCTGACAGATACCATAGGTAAAACTGCAAAGCCCCTTGGACTGGCCTTCATGAATTATAATGCTTTGCAACCCACATAGGCTGAAGAAATCCCTTGAACAAATCGTAGAATTCTAAACCATTCTCTGAGCTGACAGATGCTTCAAACCATGCCATACATAGCCCTTGAATAATCTTTTTCCCTGATCTATGGCCTCTTAATTTTATGGGGCAGAGGAACCAAACCACAGGATTCATTAAGCAAACATATATGTATGGAATGAGGGGGACAGCATGTTACTCCTGGAAACCACAAACAGTTGAGTTAGAATAATTGAGAAATGGCCACTGGCAGGTAGAGTAACCTGATTATTATAGATGTAACCTTTTGAGAGGTGAAAACAGAAAGCCTTAACCTAGAAAGACAGATGCACTCTGTGGAGAGGAATGATCACCGCATGCCTACCTCACGTTGTAATGGCACAGGAGCAGCGAGCACGGAGCAGTGTTCTAGCACTGACGAATAGCTTGGGCAAAGATCAAAAATTAAATCGTAAAATATTGATATTTTAAAATTAAGTTTTCAAACTAAAAAAGAACACAAAAGAACTATTTTCTCCCAGTGTATTTGACAAGCACATATCAAAATATACAGTTATTCTTATCTTCATTAGTTCTATTCTCATATCTTGGTTACATTTTAAATCAATAAAGCATATGTCTAGAACATTTTGTGAAAAGACTGAATCTTGAATACTAAATACTTAATCTCTTAATTTTTAAGTCTCATTGTACTGTGAAGGAACTGGATCCAATGATACTAACAAACAAGTAAATATCTTTAAATATTGTACAGGGCCTTGTGTGAACCAATTAATAATCATGAAGGAGAGGCTGATAAAGATAACAAAAACACTGGCAGAACTTTTTTGTGGTACCAGGGATTGAACTCAGGATCTTGTGCTTGCCAGGCAAGTGCTTATTGTACTGAGCTATCTCCCCAGGCCTTGGGTAGAACTATTGACCCTTGGAAGGCGTGAACATCCTCCAGTGAGTATAAAATGTATTAACATACCACTCAGAAATGA
Source organism: Ctenomys sociabilis (assembly GCA_004027165.1). Taxonomy (NCBI): domain Eukaryota; kingdom Metazoa; phylum Chordata; class Mammalia; order Rodentia; family Ctenomyidae; genus Ctenomys; species Ctenomys sociabilis. The sequence goes on from PVKA01001299.1 coordinate 116,217, forward strand.
CGATGTAGGCAGGTACTATCTATCTGTGAAGTTCAGTGAAAAAGGAAATAGCAGGTTTTAACAATAAGGACAAATGAGGCATCAGACCTGTTTTGTAGAAGATTAAGGTTGGGAAAGAACTGACAAAGGAAGTCAAACATGTAATAGAGTAAATGTTCAATTTCCCTGCACAAAATCAAAAATCCTTTCAATATTATATCTCTTTGCACCACATTGTTTTGTCTGTGAACTTGATATTACTTATCATTCTCACTACATTGGCACGTGTTGGGAATATGGGAGATTCCATGCTTATTTGGCAGGAAGTCTCTGCTTGGAACCCAGTTCCCCTACTTCCAGTGTCTAACAGCAGAGAGAGTGGTGATTTTCCCCAACCACTCAATAGAAGTGCAGTGCCCTGTTTGTCTTGGAGTTCTTCTCTGAAGAATGGGAGACTTAGACAAGCCTACATAATTAAACTGCGTTTGCAACATTGCCAGTAAGCTCCACGCCAGGTCAGAGATACCCATTAAAACCCTGGAAGGGTATTTACGGAATTCCACAAATAGAAATTCAAAGAATATGAAGATCAAGCTGTGTTATTCAAAATTCCTCCAGAGCCATCATGCATCTTCTCCTCATAAAACCAAATTAAATCTTACTAAAGACATTATTTTTGAATTATAATGAGTGATTTAAGAAAAAAAGGTAACAATAATTTAGGACCACTGGTAGCTTTGTCCAAAGGATTTTTGCATAAAATTAAAAACAAATATAAACTGGTTGGGATGAGTATCTGTGTTATCCAAACTTTTGCTTCGCAAAACACTCTTCCCTGAAGAATTCTTCTAAATGGTAAACTCCCCTGATGCCTTCAAATGGTTGCTCGCAGATCATTAACTACTCACGAAAAAGCAGGTGGAAAAACCTGCCAAAGCATGAGAGCCTCACAGTGCTTACCCAAAACTTAAGAGAAGGTGGCTGAGGTATGGAATCCAGTTTGTCAGAAATGAATTTTTATCACAAATTTTGGAATGAAAAATTGTTTGCAGGTCATCTTTATGTAAGATTTCATGCTGGCAGGTTTCTGAAGTACGTGGGCATCAGTAACCACTGAAATGTTTATGTCTGTTATCTAAGTGATGTCATGTAGGCTCTTTTCAAGTTTATTTTTTGGTTCAGTAATAACACTATTGCTAATACTCTAGTGCACAATTTTTGTGTGCTTTTCTTCTTTTCTCTTTAGGAATGACTTGAATGGCCTGGCGAGATAGCTCAGTGGACTAAGCACCTGCTTAGGCAAGCACAGGGACCAGGGTTCAATCCCTGGCACCACAGGCCATGCTGGCCCTGCCTATGGGGCCTGCTGAGCTGTCTAACAAGACAGGGCATGGTGATGCACACCTATAATCCCAGATCTGAGGAGGTTGAAAACAGGAGGATCCCTATAAGTTCAAGCTGCATAGTGAGACCCTGTAGCAAACACACTAAAAAATTAATAAATAAAAAGGGAGTAACTTGTAAAAGAAATAATGCATGAAATACACACAATTGTTTGGATTTTTTTGTTTTGTTTTGTCTCTTGGAGACCAAGTCTTGTTATACAGTTCAGGCTGGTTTTGAGCTCATTTTGTGGTGTAGACATGTCTTGAACTTACAATGATCCTCCTCCTCATTCTCCCAAGAGCTAGGATTGCAGGTGTTCACCACTACACCTGGCAAACACACACGATTTTTAATGCTGTTGCTACAAACTATTCTAATACTTTTCAGAAAGGTAGTTTCAATATGACTTCCTCTTATCACAAGACTTTATTATTGAGTCTTCTTTTTTTTTCTATTTATCTTTTTATATGTTAGTGTATCTTTTTCTTTATTTTTTATTTTATTGAAGTACAAATATCAATCAGTTTCAAGACACCTCAACAAGACAGATTCGATAAATTAATACATTGCAAACTGTTTTCATAATGTTTTGGTATCATATGAGGTGCATACATGATATTATATTTACAGATATTATTTTAGCAGATGTCTCTTATCAGTAAATTAAGAGTGTAGCTGCTTACTTATCTTATTTTTTATACTTGAATTATATCAAAAATTCAATAATTGTTTTCCTAGTGGATGACCGTAGTACTAGAAGCCGACATAATATCCTGTCCAACCACTATTAGTGCAGATCTTGCCCCTCATAGGATTATGTAGAAGCACAGTGTTATCTATCCCAACTGTACTGTCCATACACACACATCATGATTTTTTCTTTCTATAACCCTTCCTTTGTCTACACCTGTCAAAGGCGGGCACTCCATTGTCATTCAACTAACTTAGGTGCTTGAACTCGACACCACAGTCCAACACAGTCCAGCATTCCACAACAATAGTGAGTTATTCAAAGAAGTTGTCAACCATAGCCGTTTACAGCTTAGTTTAATATTATGGCCCCGCAATGTATACTTCATTTTTATACTTTTCTGCTGGATGCTTAAGACCTAGATAGATCAAGACTTATATACCAACACATGAACTTTATATTTCCTATTGGTCAGTGAAGTCCCCTCAGGGTTTATCTTGTAGTCCTGTACATTATTCTGTAGTTCCTTTGTGTCATCCATGTGGATGAGTCATGGCCAATGCTTGACCATTTTGCTCTCTGTGAGAGCTTGAGAGAAAGTTTTCTCTTCATGTGACCCTCCCCAGGCACACTATAGAACTCCAATCTCTTTCCTCTATTACTCAGCTATTAAGAATGATAAGTTTGAAGCATTTATACTGAAGTGGATGCTACTTGATCATATACTCATAAGTGAAATAAACCAGACACACATTTGTAAATATCATATAGTCTCCCTAGTATAACAAGTGAAAAGCAGAAATACAAAAGGAAACGTACAACAACTAAAATCAATTGAGTCTGATAAGGCAAAGTGAATGGCATATGCTGCAGGATACTAATCAGCTTTTCTTCTCGATGGTTAACAACCTAAGTTCACAAGTCAGAGTTGGAGAAATAGAAGAGCCACAAGGCCAGCCAACATTTTGACCCTAGCCTTTCAAGTTCAGAGAAGACTCAGGACATAGGAGAACCTGCACTGCAACATCATGAAACTCAGGTGAGCTCCAAATTTTCTGAACAAGGAGATTATTGAGTCTTCTTAAAGGGGGCAAGAATGCTTTGAAAACTTAAGATTTTAGTTGAAAACAAATTTTTTTGCTATTTGTTTAAAATACATTAATTATGAAGTTGAACATATTTATTATTTTACTAGACTTTAAGCTAATAATGCTGCCTTTGTTATTCTGTTGGCAGCCCTTAGTATTTTCCTCATTGTTCTGTACGAGCTCTTCACATATCAAGGATAGCATACTAAAGATACTCACAGGAGTCTGGGTGTAGTGGCACATGCTACATAATCCCAGCACTTGGGAAGCTGAAAACAGGAGGATCACTATGAGTCCAAGCTGCATAGCTACAACCTAGGACAAGAAAATACATTAAAAACAAACAAATAAGTAAATAAACATGATACACATTAAGGCAAAACATTAAAGAAATGAAAATTTTCATATTGCTAGTCATTGTTCTACTTAAATACTGTATTTTAATTTGCTTGGAAAATCTTTAATGTCCATTTTGGTTATTTTATCATTTTGACTTCAAAATGTTTTCCCCTTAATTAATCTTTCTACTTTCCTCTACTTTCTATGGTCATTAAATAACTTTCCCAGTTGGATGAATGTCTCATTCTCATAATCTCTCTAAAACTATCTCCTCCTTGACAGCACAGAAATATTGTCATCTATTTTTCAGAATTCTTCAGAATTCTGAGCATTCTGTGAAATGACATTTACGAGCATGTTGTCCTGAAAAGGTGATTAATATTAAAATCCAGTAATATTCACTGACAAGATCTGATACATTACAAAACAATCTGGCATATCTTGACTAAGCAAAGCCCAGTAAAATATGCTTCCTTACTGGTTTTGAACAACACAGGAGTTAGCATGTCTGTGCCAGATGTAAAATAACAGGATTTTATGAGGTACTTTGAAATAACCTTTTTTCTGCGGCCTTTTGCCCTTTTGCATTTGTTGCTTTTGTTTTTGTTTTTCTCCAAAATCTCTGACAAGTACCACGCAATAAGAGGCAAACTTATCCCACGTATAAAATGAGTCTCTCCCACTCAGAATCTTGGGAATAGATTTGTACTTCTCCACCCCCCTGACCCCACCCACTCTGATACCCAGTTCAACATGGCTTGGACTGTCTTCTCCAGTCCCTGGCTCCTATATGAATCATTTTCAGCACTGAGTTCTGATCATTATATACAAGGTCACTTTTTAATTAGAACAATATAGTAAAACATATGCTTGGAAGACAAATGAGGTACAAAGCTTGCGTGCTACAGTGAACCCTTTTATTGGAAAGCCCTTAAAAATAATAAGCATCATGTATAGTCCAGGGGCCTTTGCAGCATATTTCAGCACAGCAAAGTGCCTGCCACAGTGAATGAATACCCTGTTATAGAGAACAATCATTTGGCAGCATAGGTTATTTTAATGGACACATCACTTTAAACGAAGCCTTCGCCATCTGTTCTGCCCTCTAATTACAGATGCAAAAAGAACATAATTCACAATTGCATCATAAAAAAGTAAGATATAAGTGATTTAAATGCATGTGTGTCTTCTTTATTCAATGCAGCATGCAGCTGTTATGTTGTTTCCATGTTTCAAACACAAATGAGGAGAGAAATCACTCTTCTCTGATGGAGTGAACTCATAGTTTCAAGACATTTTGGGGTGCAAATAAATTTTAAAATACTGATCTCCTAGTACCTTCCACCTCAGAGGAGACAGGAAGCCAGGCTTGAGCATCTTCTGTGATCAGATCTCGCATGGCTGGAGTACACATTTGTGTTGAAACTAAACTTTCAGCTTGTTCCTTATTAGGCTACAGTACCTCCATGACTGTTCAGGTAAATATACTTTTCTAACAACAAATAATATATGTGGATCCATTGTACCAAAGAAATCTTCCTGTGCAATAATATGGGAACCCTTATTTCTTACATGAAACCAGTCAGGCTTTGAAGATCAACTCTTTGATAGAACTCTTTTGTGTTTTCCAAAACTCTCAAAAACTCTCCAGTACTCCCTAGTGGATTTTCAATTGAACACTTACATATTTGAGGGAAAATGGTTTAAAATGAACTGAACTTCTCATGATAATCTAACAGTTCCACTATTATTTGGTACTGAAACAAACTTTTTACCAGAATATAATTTTGCTTCTTAATAAAAAAAAGTCTGTCACATTCACTCTACATATGCTCAATTTGTTTTCATACACAACTATTGATAATGGAATAAAATTTTAGTAGAAAAATGTTTACTTTTTGTGGCAAATCCTGGGGACACAGTGCTAAAAATGAATTAACTAGTAACTATATAAGACATTATTTAAGAAGTCATACAGATTATTAAAAATTCCATTCTGTAACCCTGCTAGAAATAAAAAAATACTACTCAGCTAAAAGTGCTTCTCTCAGCTTTACTATGGTCTTGCTAAAAATGATACATCTGTCATATGGTCATTGTTAATTTGAAATGATCCTCCTTTAAAAATTAATTTGCATTTCTAATTTGCATAATAATTATGTTATCTTCATGGATTATTTACAAATAAAATTTGGAAAAGTCACATTATCAACAATATAACTGTTATATTGAAAGTGTTATTTTTTTTTAATGTATTTAACACAGGGTCTTACTATGCAACTCAGACCGTAGTGATCCTCCTGTTTTCAGGCTCCTCAGTGCTGGGATTACAGGCATGCACCACTTCACCCAATCTTAGTAACCAGCTCAGTGTACTCTGGGGCATGGCCCACACAACATATGGTGCCAGGGATCAAACTCCAGTCCCTGTGTTTGCCTAAGCAGACGCTTAGTCCACTGAGCTATCTCACTGACCCTTGTATAAAAAATGTGTAAGATTGTACCCTATATGTACATGTATCATAGCTAATGTAAAGTGTTCTCAGTGTGTGCATTATTTACGGGCCTATACAGGTAGACAAATAACACAGATTATGATCCGCAGAATATGCTTTATTCAGATCATCTGTACTGGTAAGTAAGCTTATCATTAATTGTTGTGCAAGCAGACTATTTAAATAATCAGGAAAATTTATAGTTTATGATCAAGGCTTTAACAAATTTCTGTACTGGGGTACTCTGATCCATTTTGAAGCTGCTATCGAATTTATATTTTTGTATGAATCTGGTTTATTTGGCTTCTCTCTTGCTGATGACTTTTCTTGATCACTTATTAACTGATACCAGAAATAACCTTTATTTCAACTGATTCATAAAATAGCTTCACTGTAGCTATTGTTTGCTCATCTTACCATTATTTTAAGGAAAATGTAGCACACAGTCAAAAGTTTCCATCAAAGTTAGCTGAAGATTTCTATGTATTTCAATTATCACTCTTGCTTAAGAAGGTACTGAAAGGGTGCTTCTCTATTCCATGGGAAGTCAAACTTTAGTTAGGAGCAATACAAAAGAAGTAAGAATGCTCTTCATAATAAAATATATTTCATAATTTTAAAGTTTAATTTGAAATTATATTGCTCCCATTTTTCTAATGGAAAATTAAAATTACCATAAACACTAGGTTAGGAAAATTTGCATTGCCTCTTCTACATTGGTTTCTATGCTACTTCTGTGAAAACAGAAATCTAGGAAAGTGGAAGAGAATATTTCAGAACATAAAACAAAGCATCACTGTTTATTTTTTATTCCTCCAGTTGCAAAGGTCAAATCCAGAGCCTCGTACATACTGACAAAGTCCTTTATCACTGAGCTACAATTCCATCTTTTTTTTTCCTTTAAAATATTGTTTATAAGAGCCAGCCAGATAGCTCAGCAGACTAAAGCACCTGCTTAGGCAGAGTACAGAGGCCAGGGTTTGATCCCAGTCATGTCATGCCGGCCCAATTAAGACTGGGTGTGGTGGTGCACACCTGTAATCCCAGCTCTTGGGAGGCTAAAAACAGGAGGGTCACTACAAATTCGATGTGTATAGTGAGGCCCAGTACATCCAGTAGACCCTGTCCTAAATTCATAAATAAATAAATAAAAATAAAACATTGTTTTCAGCTCATCATCTATGTGAGTATATTCACTGAATGCAGAGAACATGTTGGGCAAATCTGGAGTGTAGAACATGAATGTGGTCAAAAATGAAAAATGAATAAATCCAGTATGATTAACCTTTACTTAATTTTAGAAAGATTATGTTTATTTAAAGTTTTTTTTTATTATAGGGGATTCATTATACTAGGAGGACAAGAATTGCAGAAAAGTTGAACTGAAAAGAACTAGATACTGATAAAAGTCTTCACTTAATACTCTGCAATAGGTATAATTTAGAGGAATTCAGAAAAGTCAAATCACTATTTTTCCATTTATGACATTCTGGAGACAAGACCATCTGAATAATTGTTTTTCAAATATTCAGGTATCTTTTGCTTTAGAAAAACAGAAAGAATCATTAGGAAAATATTTTGCCTGCTTGACTACACTGTTTTACATTTAATTCAAAAATAAATTTCTCTCTCTCTCTCTCTCTCTCTCTCTCTCTCTCTCTCACCCCTCATTCCATTTATTTAAAGGTCCAAAAAGTATTTATGAAAAACTTGCTAATCATTCATAAGTTCAATGTATTTAAAAATTCAGAGCTGTTGTTACCAAATTTAACATTAACCTACATAGAGCTGCATTCATTGAAATCCATGCCAATGGAATCCAGGTTTGTACCAAGGATACTGATCAGTGACAGATAAAATTAGAAGTAGGGGTTCATGTGTGTACAGGAAGTCCTATAAATTTTCTAAGAAGATGTTACAACTTCATGACACACAAAGAACCTCGTGTAAGATACATGAAAAGCAATGACACTCAATTATATATTAGTGAAAAGCATTCGTCTTTGCCCGGATTTTTCAGCTGAGTCCAGTACTATAAATCTTCTGGTGGTTGGCCAAATAGCTCAGCAGATTAAAGCCCCTGCAAGCAGGCACAGGGGCTGGGGGTTCTATCCCTGGGTCTGCCGTGTCGGCCCTACCCCCAGGGTAAGCTGAGACAGCAACTGAGACTGGGCGTGGTGGCACATACCTGTAATCCCAGCTCTTGAGAGGCTTAAACAGAAGGATCACTATAAATCTGATCTTGTAGTGAGACCCTGAACACCCTGTAGACCCTTCCCTTAAAAAAGTACAAATAAATAAATAAATAAGTCTTCTAAGACCACACAACCAAACTCAGTGTTGAATGTAGTACAGGAATTTGGGGCACAGTTTTGCTCACTGATACTCAGTGACACTTAGAGATATGTGGAGATGAGTTTTCCTGGTGGTGGTGAGCATGACAGTATTGGTGATGACAGTGAGAAGATGTCCAGGACACTGAACCCTTATATATATAGCACTATGGTGTCTAGGCCTCTGTTAGAAGGACTTACTTTATCTTGCTCTACTTAATCTTTCCAACAGTCCAGTGGAGAGGGTCACTAACAAATGAACAAAGACACAGCCTCAAGACAAGAAACTGAGGAGCAGCAGTGATGGTGTGGGAATCCTTGAAGATTCACATCGGCTCACCAAGGTGAGCCCTAATCCTTTCTCCTCTCCCTAAAGCTCTGTGTAGCAAATCATTATGACTGGACTAAATGGATAAAAGTAAGGCCAAAAACTTTCATTACCAATTAAAGCTATAAAACATCATCATCTTCATATTTGTATCGGTAGATCCAGATTGTGTATACTAAGCAATCTCCTTCTAGGCAAAATGGCAAGCTAACTCCAAGCACATACCTGAGACAGGAACAACAACTGAAGCTGAAAGACAGCATCTGTGTGCTCATCACAACAAGAAGTAATTCATGTCAAGCAACGTCGTCCAGCTGCATAAAGAACTGGTTTAAACAATGTAGAGGGGACAGAAAGATTTAACATTCTACCTTAAGGAGCTTGCCATCCACTTAAATATACAACTGTGAACTCATTAAACTCTAATAATTTAAGAATAAAGACAGAGCATTTTGAATTAATTAAAAGGCAAGTAAGAAATAATTCTTGTTTTATAAATTCTTTCACAGTCTCCCTCCTATCTGTGCTTTCAAAAACATATGGGAGTTGCTTAAACATGTACCTCCTGGTACCAAGCCTATCTGAACCTTTGTTTTTACATCTGTAAAATGAGATAGTGAGTATCAACCTCAGAGGGTGGCTACAGAGCTGAGTCAAGAAAAAAACATGTTGAGAAAATTTACTAGCATATGATTGATACTCAGTCAATGATAACTAACATCAATATTATTATTGCTACCTAGCTCTATACCAAACTTCCTGACCATACTCATCATTTTCTGTGAGCTTGTTCATAATTCTAGCAGCTCCTAGAGACTCCACTGAATATTTTGTTTTCTCAAATGAGAATAACGACATATGACAACTTTCAGTATTAGAGTTTGTATTCAAAGGAAACATGTTCATTGGACTTGCAGAGGGTTCAAGCTTAGCTTGCTAGGAACAGGGGGCTGAGCTATATCAGAAAATGAAAACCATTTCATTCTGCATGGAAAATAAAGGTTGTAGCATAATTCCTTAGTGCATAAGTAGAAAAGAGGTGCTATATCAGAGAATATTAGATTTATAAAGAATACGCACATATGTATAATAAATATATACATATATATATATATATATATATATATATATAATACTAGGTATAATAAAAATGTAACCGGAGGTTATTGTTATAATTTGGGCATACACATCTGAGAACAACAGAAATAGAAAGATTATAATCAGGTAATAGAATGAAGTGTGAAGCAATAGGCTTAGATCACCATTAACACATAGGAATCAGGAGAAAAAAAACAAAAAATAAATAAAAATATAGGAAAGTGAGGCCAAGCCACAGAGTTTAGACAGAAAGGCAACATAATAATACAAACAAGAAAAGAGACAACAGAACCTATTTTGCTAACCAGAGACAAGTAAGGAGCTTGAAACCTTCTGAGGTTGAGATTTTCAAATTGTCAAGTTGGATGTGAGGTGCTGAATCACAGGGAAAGCCAAAGCTCTAGAATGGGAAGCACCGACAGACCCCATGATTTCAATGCTCTGTGTCCTTCTGAAGGTAGAATTAAGGCACAGGACTAATCACAGGCCCTCAGCCCAAGTTTCTTGGTATCAGTATTAGTGAGAAAAGAGACAAAAGCTCACTCGGGCATTCTTTTCTGGATAGCACTCCTACAGCCTTGGCTCTACTTGGTCTCTTTGCACAGATGGAGCTCTTTGGTCTGCAGTTCAAAAGAGTATCTTTTTCTTTTATCTTCAGCAACAGTCCAGCTCTGGGGACAGAGTGAGTGAAGGACAAAGAAGGTGCTGCTGACTCAATACACCTTTCAGTCAAGAGCCCAGCATCATGGTGTGAGCCCACAGCCTGTATCAGCACACAAACAAAAGGACTGAAACATCCACTTAACCGGAAACAGAGGTTTGTATCTTGCAACGTGAAATAAGAGGTTTTGGGTTTTTTAAAAAAAAACAAAAGTAAGATCTTCAACAGGCCAGAACATAAACGTTTATTTAAAACAATTTTTAAACTTTGCTTCAAAGGGACATCCTCAGACCGATCACTAAACCCCATGAGGGCATTCACAGGCCAAGTCTTGGCCCAGAAAGTTGGTTTTTTAATGGTGTGGTTACAAAACTATGTGTCCTTAAAGAAGGCTAAGAAGAGTCCTAAGCACACCCATTCCAATTCCATGACCCAGGCCTAAATATAGCTTGGCTGAATTGCTCTATCATGGATACAAATCTAATTCACTCGCCTATCTAGATATTATTTAATGGTACCTTAAATGAATTTGCAATCTTCAACTCCCAGGTCTTCTGAAATGCTGCTTCATTTGTTTTCTATGATTACTTGTGAACTAGGTCCCTGTTAGATCTTAACAAGCAAGACAGAGAAAATAAATTATGTAGATATAAGCTCAGATTGCTTCTTTTACAGATACAAAAACTGAGGGAGCTTAAGTGTGCTAAATTAATAGAACACAGAGTAGGACTGAAGACATCCCAGGACACAACCTGTAAGTTTTCCTGAGTATCTTGCTGTCTCCCAGGTTAGAAGGACTCAAGGGAAAACAGTGAGGGACATTCTTAATACTGGAGTTCGCAGAATAACCCATGATAGAAAGTCTGTCCTGTGCCCTAAATTAGGGTACAGAGGATATATAGTGTGATGTAGAAAAAGACAAGAGGGCCAGGGATTTAGTTCAGTGGCACAGTGCCTGCCTGGCAAGCACAAGGTCCTGAGTTCAAATTCCAGTATCCAAAGAAATAAAACAAAAAGATGAGAAAGAAATCCAGCTACTTCCTTTTTGTGATCAGAAGTGCTCAGAATATTCTCTGCTTCAGATAACCCCTGGCACAGAAAACATGGAACAGATGACTTTTCCAGAAACATGGGTTCAAAAAGACAGACCTAAATCCAAAAAGCAGAGCAAAAATAAAATAAGATAAGAAAAAATAAAAAGCAGAGCAAATTTTCCAGTAATTTGTTTCACCATCAAATGAGAATCACATATATATATATATATATATATATATATATATATATATATATATATAGAGAGAGAGAGAGAGAGAGAGAGAGAGAGAGAGAGAGAGATCCCTTATATCCCCTATATCCCTTATCTAGTCTTTTTATTCCCCTATAATCTTGAGTTTCTCTTGCTTATGTTTAGCTGTTTTCTTCTGCTACAAAAAAATCAAGTCTCAGTAGTATGTCTGAGAATTTCCAAGTAATTTTGTTGGGGAGGCTGGAGGATGATGCAGCTAAAGCCCCAATGTCCCTGTGAAGAAGAAGAAAGCAGTAGACAAGGTAGAGACAAAAGACCATGATTAGGTTCACACTTCGATTTCCTAGACCTCAGACCTACCATATGCAAGTGGGACTGGAATTCCAAGACAATTTCTAATTTCCTGGAAGAGTCAAGACTTCACTTAGATAAAAGTGAACATAAATATGTGCTAAATAAATAATGAATTCAGTGACCTCAAAGCTAAAAACTAAAGAAAACGACTGGGTGTCACCTCCAAAACATGATATATTTACTAATATTATTGTTGGAATCATGTAAAATCTAACTATGATAAGTTAGAAGCAAGGGCTTTAAGTTCATGACAAAATATGGTAACTTTCAAATTCTCCCAAAGAGAATTTTAAACCAATGAGGAGAATATAGTCAGTACTATCTGTTTTCAAGAAACTTACTTTCCAACTTGCAACTATTAGTTTTTAGGGTAGGTATGTTTACTTGAGCATGCAAAATATAGGATTTGATCTGAAATATTTTCCCATCATAGGAGAAGTAAGGATTCAGCCTCACTCAATGTTCTTCTGAAGGAAGTTGCAGCAGGGCTGTACAAAATAAAGTACTGGAAATATCTTAGATCAGTAATTTCTAAAATATATGTTCAGTTGTCAAACGAGGGAAAGGGTTGTCATAAGTAACAGAGTCTCTGCACCTTAACACACTGTGGAGAATGGAAGAAAAATTCAGCCAGATGTGAAAACCAGCTGCAATGGGTTTGACCTGAGCTCCATAGTAGGTACTGAAGCAGAACTCTTCTGGTACTCATGTCCCAATCTGATTTCTCCTACAGCTGGATACAAAGGCCTGTGAGTATTTGAGCTTGCAGATTTCTGTACTCTGCACATGAAACATGCTTGGGTAGTTTCATAGAGTCTAGGCTCTAAGCTCTTGAATTTGACTCTGGATAAGAACAGATCCAACTAGGGACAGATGTTTCTAACTGGCCAAGGCTTAGACATGTTTCACTGAATTTCTTTAAGGAGTGAAGAGACAGATGCAGATGCATAATCTACAGAGAATATAGCATGACATTCAGGCAGAAATATCCTCAACATCCAGTCCGACTTGGCTACCAGCCATCAAACCCAAAAGTGTTCACATACCGTATTCCAGATCTGACACTAAGGGCAGAAAGGCAGATGTATTCTCTCTGCGTCTTTCTGCTAGGTGAACAAGACAGTAGTGATCAGGGCTATCAGAGGAAGCAGGCCACACAAGTAATGTGCTCTAGCGTCCAGCATGGAGAATTCTTACCTCTCCTTAAATTATTTGTTTTAAAATCCTATTACCAAAATATTCTCCGGACTTCACTATGCTTTCTGGCCTTGTGATAATCAGACACATAGCATGGCAGTTTTCAAAAAAGTATTTCACATCATATAATTGTACATGTTTCCAATTCTGCTTCCTGTGCTCGTTTTTTCTTCCCTCTAGAAACATTTCCAGGGATCTCAAGAAAAATGAAAGAAACCACTGTGACCAAACTGGAATGCAGAAAAACCCTACTACCTCTTCTTAGAGGACAAGGAAAAGATCCCACGACTGCATTTGGCCCCAGTTAGGCCCTCAAGCTACATGTCCCCTCTACACCCACACTGCTTACCCAGCCCTTGCTCCCTAGCAAAAGGGAAAATAGATCCAGCTCCTGGGGCCATAATGTGAGGCCTTGAAGGAAATGTTGTCTTTTGGAAAATAGCAAAATTGTGTGACTACATTAAAGTCAACACTATTTATCTTCACCTCTTGTCCTATGTGCTGACAAAGAGACACCACTGTTAGACCCAGCCCCTGTGCACAGCTGCAATAGAAAAAAAGGCAGGGACTGGTACTTTCAAGTGTCAGACCTTTTGTGCTGGCTACTAGTTTATGAGGCTCATGTCAAGCATTGCAGTCAATGAAGGCTTTGTCCTAGGTGTACGGGGCAGGACAGTGGAAAAACTACCCTCTCTTATATCCCAGGCCCATTCATCTTCCTCTTCCCCTGTTTCTCAACTTTTCTGTCTCTTGAGCAGACAGAGAGAGGATCCCTCCTGGGTTAATGTACTGGAAAATTGCTCTGCATGTTTATGAGGGGTTCCCTTCCAAATGAAAGAAAAAAGGCAAGGAAAAGGAACCAGGAAGAAGAGTAGTTTTTCCCACTGAACTCATTGGCCTTAAGCTTGTGGGTCTGACCCTGATTAAGAAAATCTCAATGTCCTGCTAGGAGGTTTATTGTGAAGTTTGGCAGAACATACTTCCGATTGAATTTTTTTATTATTTATAATCACAAAGTGGTTTTTGGACAGCTCTCGGCATCCACCCCACAGCCAGCTTTTCTGACCCAGAGATGTATGTGCTTATGCTCACACACACACACACACACACACACACACACACATACACACACACACACACATACACCCAGCCCTCACCCTTGAAGAAGCCCCATCCCTGTGTATCCACTTTGCTCTGAACAATCTAATCTGCTTTCTGGAGGAACCGCTTTCCCCAAGGCAACCCCCTATAAATAACAAACACATTGCTTTTATATAATTCCATGGAACCCCTGGACCACATGAACTGTGTCACGGATGAATGTAGAACCCAGAGGAGGCTGTGTTATGTGATATATCTAACTTGCTTATTTTAATGTTTTTTTTTCTAGCTAAAAATAATATTCTCCATCTCTAACCTTCTTCTTCCATTCCTATTTTATTCCATTATGGGAAGCTTTAGGCTAAAACAAATGTCATGGGAGGGGGTAAGACATCAACTATGTTTGCTCATGAAACAAAAGTCTGCAGAGGTACCAAGAGATTATGTGAAACTGCTGAGTTCTTCCAGAAAGTTCCACTCAAAAATCATGAGAAATTAGAACCTATGAGTCTGGGTAATTACAGCCAATATAAAACGTGCATTTTAGAAGCTGAGAGACACGCAGCAAGTTGTCTTTCAGAAAATGAAGAAAAATAAACTTAGCAGCTTGGAGCACTTTCTTTCTCCTTCTACCAGTTTTGCAGAAAGTTTTAGCTGTCTCCATTATAAATTTAATCAGAGAAATTGAAAGCGAGCTGATTTATACATAAGAGCTTTGCATATCTAGAAACAGGATGAAGGAACAAGAAGGATTCTTTAAAGACAAATTTGTATATTTTTAAAGATGCCTAAGAGTGGCCCAAACAAATAAGGTCAATAAAACATTAAAATCAATCTTCAAATATTCTGAAATTATGTGTCCTATTGCCAATATCTCAGATAAAAAATATTGGTATAAAGTTTTAATTTCCTCGTAAATGAGTGACAATTTTTTTCTCCTGTTAGTCAGTTTATGCAAAGAGCACAGCTATTTTTTATTTCTGTTTATGATATAGAAAGTTGAGAGTTTCCATTGAAATGGTTCGATTCTAGGACCGAGGAATTTACTGTTCTTTTAAGCCAGTCTTTCAGCTGCAGTCTCTATAATCTTCCAAGATTCATTTCAGTCAAGTCTTTCTTTACTACATTTCCAAACTTGTGTTGTACTGACAAATTTGGGGTCACCTAAATATTTAAGAGGAGTGTAAAAAGAAATGGACAAATGGTGGCCAGGAGAGTGGGGGGCTGCTAGGAAGTCAAACACACACAAACAGGGACCCCTAATCTCTGCCTATCCCCTTTTGTAGTGCGAGGTCAGAAGCTTTTCGTCCCCATGTCTGATCTCTGAAGACCCTCAATAAGCAGATGTTACTGTAATGTGCTCAGGGAATCGAGCATAAATAGGACCCCTGACCCCTGGTGTCAGCTGATCCCCCGATTCTCTTAGAAATATACTCTTCACTTTTCTAAACAACACTCTTTCCCACCATCCCCCTCTGATGGCCGGGCGCCTTTGCCTGGGCTTCTATGCCTGTGGCTGATGCTTGGGTCCTCACACACTCGCTCTCTGTGTGACCTTTCTCTTCACAGAGGTCAAAGGCCTGAGACCTTAGGCCGGCCTCTTTTCTTGCTGAAGGCCAGCTGATGAATCATTCCCAACTGGAGGGGAGCAGAGGGGCGGGGAGGACCCAGAGGCCTTTTGAGAGAAACAACTGTGGCCTATACATCAGCATTTACACTGTTCTGACACTTTCTGAACTCGGCGCCCTGTCTAGGAGTCAGAGGAAGAAGGGAAGAGATGAGCAGAAGCACAGGAAGATCTCAGTAAAGTGAGAATAAGAGGGACGGAACAGTCTTCATGGTAGCATCATGAGACTCTGCCTAGGAGAGAGAGAGACAGGGATTGAGACAGAGACAAAGACAGAGACAGAGACAGAGACAGGGATAGAGACAGAGACAGAGACAGTGACAGAGACAGAGACAGTGACAGAGACAGAGAGACAGACACAGAGACAGACAAAGAGACAGAGACAGAGACAGACAGAGGCAGAGATAGATACAGACACAGACACAGAGACAGAGAGAAACAGGGAGAGAAGGGACAGAGACAGAGAGAGAGATAGTGACAGACAGAAGCAGAGCCAGAGCCAGGGAAAGAGACAGTGACAGAAAGAGACAGAGACAGAGATAGTGACAGAGCCAGAAACAGAGATAGGGACAGAGGCAGAGAAATATGGGCTGTACTTAACACACACCCTTAATTTTAACTTTCACTGCCACATTTCACAAAAATTAAGAAAGTGGTGACACATGTGCTTTGCCTACACTATAAGGAGACTGGTCAAAAAGACTTTACTTATCTATTAAGAATTCTCCTTCACAAAAATGTAGGTGATGTACTTTTTTTGAAGACATTATAATATATCTCTTGTAGGACAACTCTATTTGGGATGACCAAGTAGGGAAGGCCAGTGCTGGAAGTTGTGAGCGTTGCCTAAGGAACATAGCAGGTACCTAACTTTCACTGCTCTGTTCCTTCTAGAATGTCTGGCTTGTGACTTTTAATTTTTGAGTCCTATGTATTGAACCTGACATTGTTCCAGAAAATGTTTGGGAGCTTTGCAGGAAAAGTTTGAAAACATTCCTGGGGTGTACTAGGGCTCCAGAAAGGAGCCCAAAGGTGATTTCTCCAGGAGCCTTGGAGGTCTACAATATGATTGTGTGATGAGGAATCTATTAATTTTCAGCTCCTTCAAGAATTCATGTTTGTGATTCTTTGATCATTTTAAGAAGTTCATAGACACACTAAAGCCTAAACAATGCCATCTCAGATGTTTTAGGCTGCAAAAGTAAGACTCTCATTGTGTCTGTATCAATGCTTTAAAAGGTCAGCGTGCGATTAACTTTGTTAACTTTAGACTTTTTAAATTACATGGATTTTAGTAAGACACAATGCTAAATTTGTTTTTGCCAAAATGTGTTTATTATGTAAATGTTCTTTCTTACTTGCTTAGGTTTTACATCAAGTTTTTGTTTCTTTCTCTTATTTGTTTTGCTGTTTGTATACGGAAGTGGGGGGGTACTGACAAATGTTACAGGATGCTGTAACTATTTTATAGATTTTCCTACATTAAAATCTGGAAATATGAACTAAACTATGGAGGGAACTTGATGTGCTCAAAATTTCTGCTGCTAGACAAGGCTGCCCACAGGTCATTTTTTGTGTAAGTTTCTCTTGCCACCATCTGGGTTCTTAAGATTTACCTCCATACAGACTGTTAAAGACTATGTTATAGGGACTGGTGAGATAGCTCCACAGCATAAACCACCTGATTAGGCAAGCTTAGGCAAGTTCAGGAACCAATGTTCAATTCCTGGCACCGCATGCCTTGCCAGCCCTGCCCCCAAGGCAGGCAGAGGCAGCTGCAAAATAAATAAATAAATAAATAAATAAATAAATAAATAAATAAATACTCTGCTCTCTTGGTTCTTGGATAGCATCTAACTTAAGAGAATTTGCTGAAGCAAAAGGTCCTGGGCGAGGGAGAGGGCTCAGTGGAATAAGCGTTTCCCTGGCAAGCACAAGGGCCTGAGTTCAATCCCTGGCTCTGGCAAAAAAAAAAAAAGAGCTCCCAATGCTGACTAATCATCAGATACACACAAATATTTTTATACCATGAATATTTCTGGACTGGGATATTTATGAAAAAGAAGAACTCTAGATTTCTAGGGAAGTATGAATATCTGTGGATTTTTCTATGTATTTTAGCTACTACCCAGGCAATTACCCTTCAAAATTAATAAATTATTTTTAGCAACAAATAGAAATCATATGAGCACGTTATGTATAATACGCTTTCAAATATATATAGTGAAACAATTAAATCTAGGTAATTAGTTATGTATTCACCTTACCTAGTTTTCATTTTTCATTGTAAAAATATTTAAAAGAATTTTCCTGTTTCACCTCCCTTTCTCCTAGGAAGATGACCTCCCACATGGGAACCTTGAGCCAAAGTTCAATTGTCCATGCACATATACTAGTGTTTCTCTTTCTCTGGTTTCTCATTTCATGTGTGCTCACCACTTCTCTAAAATCTGAATTCTATGCAACTCATGTTTTATTACTGCTACATTTTAACTCCATATGAAACTACATCATATCTTTGATCATTAATTATTCATTTGATTAAAGAAGTCATAGAAAAAGTTCAATGACAAATGTACCTTATGAGGGTAGATCAGGTAATAGGCAGATAAATACAAAATAAGGTAATAAATACAAAGTGTTAGAGAAGAGGTGCAGACTAACTTTCATGACAGAGCTCAAAAGAAGATATTGTTTTATTTATGTTTTAATTTTTGTTATTTGTTTGTATGTTTTTTGAGGGTCTTGCTACATAGTACTGGCTGGCCTTGAACTCCCTCATGCACTGTAGACTGTCCTTGAACTCATGGTCATCTTCCTGGCTCAGCCACTCAAGTGCTGAAATTAAAGATGTGCACTGGCTTGAATCACACATTAAAGAACATTTAAAACCTAGGCTTGCAAAGATATGTATATAACATCCCATTAAAACAGAGAAAACAGGCACAAAGACATTCAAAGAAAGGCAGCAAGTTCAATTGCTATCCACAAAATCATATAGAAAGGAAAGCAATGAAGAAAAGATTAGAATGTAGTAGGCCCCTGGAAATGAAGTGGGCCAAGCCAAAATATCTGAGTGGGACAGACACCTCTAGGTCTTTCAGGTGAAGCCTACCCTGCCAAGTACAATGAACACACCAGACATGGTCTGGAGATCAGAGTACTGTGCACGATTCCCAAAGTTATTTCTTCAAGTTCCTACACTAAGTGTTTAGTCCTCTGACATCCAAGGAATTCCTATTCTTATACAAGAATGAAGATCCAGCATGGTACTTGTTTCTCCCCTTTTGCTATTAGATTCTTTTCACAAAATGTACTCTGTCATGACTCCGGGTCTCAGCGTCATAACCAAGCAAGTCATGATGGCTTTTTCAAATCCTTCTCTCTAGCACATGGCACTGTAATTGTGTTCTTGGATATCAGGCCTTCCTCCACCCAATAGGTGAACATCACTTTTAATTTTTAAGTAGGGTTAGAATTATTCAAATCTTAGGAAATCAACATGAGTAGGCTGATGCAACTGAATTTCTGAATTAAAAATGTTGACAACCCTATTAGTGATTTTAAATGAATAGAAATCATAAAATGGTGTTGTCAGACCACAGCAGAAAACAATATTTTGAAATGAGCAATAAAATCTAGAAATCACAAGAGAAACTAAAACACATGTTTGAACTATATAAAAACAAAAGTGAAACTTCCAACTTTGAGGAAAGTAATAAAAGTAGTGAACAAAAGGATCTTTCCATGTTTCATATATATATATTTTTTCATATTTATCATATATGTATGGTGGTATCCCAAATTTATCTTATATAAGATAAATATGCAAAAGCTTGTAACACATTAGTAGCCAAAGTTTTAATTCTAAGAAACTTGATGAAGAAGAGCCATTCAAACATGAAGAAGAAAAAAAGTAAGAAGTTGGAGAAGAAATCAGGAAAACTGAAAAAAAAAAAAATCAGTAACCCTATAAGCTTGTTCTGCAAAAGCCTGAAGGTTGAAAACTCTGCAACAGGCTTACCAGGAGAACAAAATGCAAAAAGACACAAATGGTCAATACTAATGAAAGCCATCAATAGCATTGATTCTAGCGTTATTGAAAGACTAACAAAGGAATGCAGTAAGAAATTCTATGCCCACAAATTTTCTGCCCTACCAAAACAAGGTATGGATCTGTTGAAAGATGCAAACTGTCAAATCTCACATAAAAGATGTAAATATGTAATCAAAATATCCTCTTATCTACTGAACATATTAATTAATAATTAATAGCCTCCCTACAAAAGGCACCAGATCCAAGTTGCCATACAAGTGAGCTAAGACAAGCATGTGGAAGGAAGCCCTCGCTACTCTGCTCAGTCTTCTCCTGTCAAAGAAGCCATGGGAGAACTTCTTAGCCTCATTCTCGAATCTGACCTGCTGGTCTCAACATAACTCTAAACAGGTAAATTCGATTGCCTGAATACTCAAGCCTAATGCAGACAATATATATTTCTATCAATTTATGCCAAAAAAATCAATTTCCAAAATCCAATACCATTCACAATAAAAGTCGTCAGCAAATCAAAACTAGGGAAGGGTGTTTTCAATGTAATAGAATATGATTACCAAAATTTACTGCCAGTGGGCCGGCCAAATGGCTCAGCAGATTAAAGTGCCTGCAAGAAGGCACAGGGGCCAGGGTTTCAATCCCTGGGCCTACTGTGGCAGCTCCACCCCTGAGGCACACTGAGATGGTAATTGAGACTGGGCATGTTGGTGTGTGTTTGTAACCCCAGCTCCTGGGAGGCTGTGAACAGGAGGATCACTATGAATGTGATCTAGTAGTGAGACCCTGAGCACCTTGTAGACCCTTCCCTAAAACACACACACACACAAAAAAAAAATATATATATATATATTACCAACATCATTGAGACCAGTAACAAGAGAATGAGAAACTCTTTTGCCATTCCTATTCCTATCACACTAGAAATACTAGCTAATGAAAGGAGACTAGGAAAATAAGAAAACAAAATATAAACAGAAAAAGAAATAGTACAACTGTCTTTATCTACAGATAATGGGACATGTTCAGAAACTCCCAAAGAATTTAAAACAAACAATCAAGCAAACTAATAAAAAAAAAACTTCCTATCAGTAATAAAAAAAAATAAGATTGTAGGATAAGGGGTCAATATATAAAAGTAAATTTTTTTATGTTCAAAAATGATCAACTATAACATATATATGGTGTATGTATGTGTGTGTGTCTGTATGTGTGTGTGTGCTTGCTTGTTTGTTTGTTTAAATTTGGTATAGAGTCTCACCACAGAGCTAGTACATGCAGTGATCCTCCTGTTTTCAGCCTCCCCAGAGCTAGGATTACAATTTGTGCCATCACACCTGGTCTTGGTGTCCAGCTCAGCATGCCCAGGGACTAGGCTGGTGCAGCATGTAGTGCCTGGGATCGAACCCCGGTCCCTGCACTTGCCTAAGCAGTCGTCTGAGCAATCTGGCCAGCCTTGGAGTATATTTTTTAAAATACCATTTACAATCGCACCAGAACAAAAATTCAGTTTTATAAAACGCACCCAGAATCCACATATGAAAACAGAAAAAATACAATGAAAGAAAATGAAGATCTAAATGAGTGGGGGCATAGTGCACAACTGTGGAGCACAGGATTCTCTTCAGCAGTGTCACACTGTCACACACACACTTAATAGAGTATCCGAAGAAATGAACACAGCAAAAGAAAGGAACCAGTATTGAATGATGAGCATGCTATGGATAATAGGCAAACCTTGTTAAGTTCTCATTTTCATAGTTAAAATACATTTTCTAAACCTTTTCATTTGAAAGGTGACAACTTTAAAAGTTTCTCATAGTAAGATTTTTTATAATGTCTGAAAAACCTCATATTTGTTATGCTGTTAAAATCACATTTACTGAAAAGAAATCAATTATTCAAAATTAGTACTCTCCCTGGCGTTCCAAATTATCTGTTCAAGGATTATGGGGTTACAGAGGAAAGGGATCAACGATGTACACTGTGCCTGAGGAGAGTCAAATGGAGAAAAAACATTCTCTCAGGCTTTCACAGAGAGCAAATTGGTCAGGCAATAACCATGACTCACTCAGAGATAGATCTACAAACTGTTGTACATGGTTTCAGGGTAAATCCTGAGGGGATTTGACTATGTCAGATATAAAAGTTACATTTTTAGTTATATGGGTCTTGCTTTAACTTGGTCTTAACCATCCAGCAGAAAGGTATAACCCCAAGGTATAAAAATTAAAGCCATGTTAATATGCTGAACTGCAAAAGTCTCAAGTCAACAACTTCTGACATGGCCAATTCTGCTGATAATGCACTGCTATTATGGACTATTGGAGCTGATTAGGTTGTTTTGCTGAATTCAAGTATCTGCAATATTTGAATGGCAATGCAACACCCATCTCTGACAAAACAAAACAAAAAGGGGGTATAAATGAAGGCAACTTTGTAGTGAAAAAAAAAATATATATATATCAATATACAAAATAAGGTAGATATACAGTTACTTTCTCTTATTCAATGAGAAGAAAGATTTGTATTAATAGTGTTTAGATATCATATCTGCACCTTGTACTCTGAATAACTACTAAGAAGACAACGGTATGCATTGTATTAATTATTGTAACTGTCCTACTAACCTGTTTTAAAACTCTCATTGCTATTTATTTCTCATTAAAATTAATAAAAAATAAAGTAATAAATAAAAAATTAAAAACCCAAAATTTGTATTGTCATATATAGTTGTTGTAATAAAAATGTTTAGATCAATCTACAAAGGAAAGATTGCAAAATAAAGCCAACATAATACGTAAGACAAAATATGTTCTTGAAAATAAGAGCTTTGTTCTTTATTTCGGGTACAGTTGCAGCGAATGCCGAATGTGTCAGTTATTTGATAAGTAAAACGTTAAGTATTGTTATTATTATTTATCAAGTGTTGTAAACAGAGATGCTAACGCATATGTCATGAGCTTTTACCCTAACTAGACTTACTTATTATGTATTATAATACCTCATTATAATACCTTATTTTTGATTCATTTCAATAAATTTTCCTATATTTGCAGGAAACTTTAAAGGAGAATGTTCATTTAGTGTAACTTTTAATTGGCTTCTCTTCAGGTTACAACAAAGACTTTAATGAAGAGAAGGAAAATAAAAACTTAGGAAAGTTCTTTGTTCCCCCAACTTCAGTCCTGACACGATCACTTTGGAATACGGATTGCGCGTCGCCACTGCGCTACCTTCTCTAGCCTCACACCCGCGCTGAAGTTCACATGCTCCCTTTGATCTGCTCTCCTAAGTAAATCTGAAGTGAGAGGCTCTTTAGCAGAAGAAACTAATGAGAAGATATTTGCCAGTGCAAAGAAAGTCCAAAGCAAGGAAACCCCACCTGCCAGCAAGGCTCGCTAATCAGGGGCCTTCAGAGAAATGGAAACATGAACTCTGACCCTCTCTCGAAAACCAGCCTGACAGGAATAGGCCTAGCCCACTGGGCACAGTTGGTTTGAGTCTCACCTCAGGGATGATAATAAAACTGGGGACTTCTTTTCATCCCAGTGATTTTACAAATGACACTCATTGATAGCTGTTTCCATCCTCCCAGCATGTTCTTTCGTGTGGACATTTATTTCACCCTTACAAATGTTGGATTATCTTTATATTCCATTTGAGAAGTTGGAATTGGCACAACTTGAAAATGATGAGATATGGAATTCAAAGCCAGGTTTGTCTGATCCCAAAGCCCTTTATGTTTGCAGCACACTAGAATTTCCTTTGGAAAAACGTTTTCTGGGGAGGAGACATGAAGACTGAGAGCCACCTCCAATTCTCACCTTTAGTAAAATTCACCCACATGGGAAAGAAGAAACCTAAGCTGGAAGCGAGGTGAGGGCCAGCAAAAGGGAAGTGGTACAGCTGGAGGTTCCTATGGGCTCCAACTGTGCTGCTAGGTCAAGAATTAAGAATGGAGCATTCATTATGTATGATGTGGGATCTAAAATGTTTCTCCGATTGTGCCTGGGAAAATGAGAATTTTCAAGGTCTATTTAGGAAGCTGTATGCAGAATTGCTTAGACTAGGGTGAGGCTTGAGAATTCAATTAAGAGATTAATGTGAGCAAGAGAGTAACCATGTGGATCTGAACCCAAGCCATCTCTGCGGGAAGGAAATGAATATGACAAACAAAAACAAATTACCAAGGAGTATTGATAAGAATCAATGACAAAATAAATACTGGAGCTGAAAGCGAAGTAGGAAACACAGAGGTTGCCAGAGACTGCATACCCATGAAACTAAAATGAGAATGAAAATATTGAGAGATAGGAAACCAGGAGGTTGGGTGGGAGGTCATAATTGCATTTTGGTCTGGAATCAATTACTATAAAAAATTTTAAGTAAAGAACTAACTTTCTTAATATCACTAAGTTAAAAAAAAAACAGTTGAATCAAAGTTGGGAATATTCTGTAATGATGCTGATTTACAGAGGAAAATAGAACATCAGTCCTTAGAAGAAAACCCAACTGTGATTAAAATAGCCCTAGAACCTGGGTAGGATGAAGCAAGAAAATAACTGTGTGTACTTAAAAGTTAGATATAGCTTCATGGGAAATGACAGGGACTTGGGAAAGGACATAGGAGGAAATCCTTGGGGATGCAAAATAGGATCAATGAAATTCCTCAGCTCTACATTTTTTAAACCCCAGGGGCAATGGATAAACAGATGGCTGTTTAAAGCATAGGCTGAACTTTTCTTTCTTCATCTAAGAAAGAAAGAAAAACTCCACATGCCCTTAATTTACCCCCAGTAATTCCATAGTCATGCAATGCTTTTTCTTGTCAATGAACAGGTTGATATTTCAATTTTTATTTCCCATCATATAATGAATATGTTAGTGATTTATACAAATAAAAAATTTGGTTAGCAAGGATTTTTGTTTCATTAGTGATATAGTAATTAAGTGTTTGCTCAATAACAAATTTTATACAAATTTGTTATTTTATACAAATGCTTTTATACAAATTTTTAAAAATAGGATTACGGAAATACATAAAAGCTTTGCAGTCAGTCAGTATGATCACCTTAGGAATATCCTTATTCAGAACACAGCAACTGACCAAATTACAAAGCATGGCCTTTTCTCCCTCTCAAAGATCACCTCTATATTTTATTGGGCCCTGGAATCCAACTCAGTATCATGATCACAAATCCAACAAAAATTTGAAAATAAACCAGCATTTTCTTGGAGTAGTGAAACATCTGCGTAATGGTTGCCCATATCCCCCAAAACACTGTTGGGTTGGATTTTTTCCTTTCAATTAATAACTGTTTTGTTTCATATATGAACATTGGTCTCACTTTTATACCCAGCCACAGTATTTTGAAGAGTTTCTATGTAACCACCAGGCAATCAAGTCCCTCCTTCTCAGAGAAGTTGTGATATTCAGACACTAATTTATGCGAGTTCATGAACTCAATGGAAAAAAAAAAACTCACTCAGCAAATATTTATTGGGTACACATAATACCAAGCACATCAGATAAATTAGTCGCTGGAATGACTTACTAGGTTGTTTGACCAAATTCACTGGAGGGTTTTATCAAAATGTTTAAACTAATTCTATGTGTGGAAACAGCAATGGAATCAATACCTGAAAAGGTCTTGATGTTTAATGCCTGTGGACATTTAATGCCTGAGAATTTTGCACAGAGTATTAAGCCAGTTTCACATCACTTGTTTTCCAAAAGGCAATAAATGTGGTATTTTCATAAGTCAACTACAGTATAGCACAGAACCTGGGAAGAAAACGTTTGCTTGTGACTATATGTTTGGTGACTGGACTTCTCTGCTGACTTCTGGTGTATTCCAGCAAACTACAACCTACAAGACCAGTGAGCAATATCTTGTGCAATAAATGCCACAAATACAGATGTCTGTTACATAAGAAGCTATCCAAAATGCATTACACATTTATTTTAATTAGAGTGGAATTGCTTTAAATTGCATGTCCTGAAGGATCAATGAGCTTGATCCTTCAATATATTTTTTCATGTATTTATTTGCCATGAAAGAATGACTATCATCAAAAACTCAACCAGGGCCAGTGAGATAGTTCAGCAGACTAAACACCTGCTTTGGCAAGCACAGGGACCAAAGTTTGATCCCCCGTCTCTCATGATGCTCTGGCCCTGCTCCCAGGGGTGCACTGAGTGGGCCACCAAGTCCAGGCATGGTAGTGCACGCCCGTAATCCCAGAGCTGGAGAGGCTGAAAACAGAAGGATCACTATGCGTCTGAGCTGTGTAGTGAGACCCTGTACTAGATACATTAATAAAAAATGAAAAAAAAAATTTAAAACTCAACCAGTAAAGAAAGCTGGAGAGGCTATGGAGAAAAAGAATCCTTCTCCACTGTTGGTGGGAGTGTCGGCGGGTACAACCACTATAGAAATCAGTATGATGATTTCCTCAAAAAGCTAGGATTGCAGGTCCCATTCAACTTGCTATTCCCTTCCTAAGTATTTTCACAAAAAGCTAAAATCCTCATACCACAGCATTATACGTGCCCCCATGTCTATCGCAGTGCCATTTGCCATAGCTAAATCTTGGAAATAACCCAAATCTGAGGAATGGATAAAAATATGTGATATTTTTACACAATGGAGTATTATTCAACTATAAAAAAGATAAATTCAAGGTTTTCATAGATAAATGGATGCAACCAGAGATTATATTGCTAATTGAAATAAATCAAATCCACATGTGTAAACATTGTATTATCTCACTAGTGTGAGAACCTAAACGAATAAATAAAATTAGAAAGGTACAATAGATACTGTGAAAATGAAAGAGTATGTTCAATAGGAAGTAAAATCAGTGCTGGAGATTCTGGAAAATTGCTTTTGTTACTGTTGGGATGAGGAAATGGACAAAGGAAAGAAGGGGGAAAATGTGCATTTATTTATATATGCAGGGTAGTTTGGATAGTTGTACTGCCAATTTCTGCTGGTCTCTTCAAAGGAGAAGTTAATGCTTAAAATATTTTTCTTTCTATTCTTATTATTTTTCCCCTTGAATTTCTTAAAATGTTTTTGTTATTGTTTTGTTTTGTTTTGTTTTTGTCTAAACTAATCTTGCATGTTTATATCTGGTAACCTGAGCAACTAAATTGAAGATAACAATATGCAATATTGCAACCATTATTAAATTCCTATTACTCTGCTAGTAAAATTTTGTATCAATTCTAATGATTTAAAAAAAAAACATTTTTTCCTTTAAAAAATAAACAGTACAATTGCTGCTAGATGCATATGGTTTCTATGTCTAGGGTGTCTTCCTTTTATCGTTGTTACTTTCACTCATTTATCCAAACATTTATCAGCACAACACTATAGTCCAGACTAATTATACTGCACAGATATCTAAACCAGGATGCTGCCAACTAGGTTGGAGGGTCACAGATGGCATTGTGAGGACTTGAGAGCAAGAACACAGCACCAGGAAGACTTAGTGCTTCCAGGGTTCTTCTTGGAGCTGAAGCTTGATGAGTTAGGATTGGCCCACTGAGGTGGAGAGTGGGTGATGGCAAAGTGAACTGGCTCAAGCGAGGTCCTTCAAGAGTCCTTAGTGACAGGCTTGGCTCCAGATCATGACTCCAAAGTTCGAAAGTCCCAACTGTAGAACCACAGCTACTGTGCCAAGCCACATGGTTTCCCAACTGCTTAAAATGTGTTCGTTCTGTGTACCTATTTTTTGCACCAACCCAAGGTCTTAGGTGCTATAATCCAAACATTTCTAAAGTAAAGATTATGAGTTTCGATTTTGTTTCAGTGTTTTGCACATCAGTTGTGTATGTGACTGAAGAAGAAAATAAATAATATGGTACAAGTCTATGAGTAGGTAGATACATACATATATATATACATACATGTACCTACATACAAAGCAGTTTAACAGAGATAGACAGATGTAGGTATAAATATAGATTGTAGAGATCAGAAACATATGTCCAATTTCTCTGATTGCTCCAGGAATCAATTTCTAAAATTATTCTAGAAATCCATCTCTACATTTGATGCTGATTTTGCTAGAGATCATGGAAAATTGCTTTTATTACTTTTATTTAACATCATAATATATTAGTAGATTTTAATCCTTATTGCCTACTGCCAAACTAAAATCTCAGAAGCACCTCTCTTGTCATACATTTAATGAGTTTCAAATTGTCGAGAATAATATAGAAGCCCCTTAGCACCAAAATCCTTTGACAGAAAAATCTTCATGTATGAGGATAAAATTGTGGATGAAAAAGTGTTTGCTACATGACAAGGAGAGTGGGGAGTTGGAAGAAATAATGAAGAACCAGGGGCCAAAACTGACATGAATTTTGCATTTTTAATCAAACATAATTTGGCATGGTCAAAAATGGTCTCTAATGTATTTTTTAATATTATTTCCTGGGGGTTACAATGTCATGTCCCTATTTTCTTCTATTTAGTTTATTTGAAAGAAAGCTAAAATAACTGTATTAATCAAAACAGAGCAAGGAAAAGTTTTATAGGGATCTTTGACTTTCCTCACTTAATATCACAGATTAGAAATCACAATCACTTGAGTAAATAGTTGCATATTTCTTAAATTAGATGTTACTACAAATGCATCTCATTAAAATTTAGATTGAGCTGTTAAAATTTTTATTTTGTAATAATGTCCAAAATAATTAGCTATGGAAAGGAATATTTCTTTTTTAATTCCTTACCTCTTTGGGCTATTAATAATATTCCTCACTTTTTAATTTTATTTTTTTATGTTTTGTGTGTAAGGTCTCACTACGCAGCTCAGACTCATAGGGATCCTCCTATTTTCAGCCTCTGCAGTGCTGAGATTACAGGCATATGCACCACTCCTGTTGGTCTCAGTTGCAGGCCCAGTGCGTGGGTGGGGTATGCGGACCATGACCGCATATGGTACCAGGGATCAAGCCCGGTCCCTGCTCTTGCCTACATGGGCACTTAATTCTCTGAGCTATCTCCCCAGCCCTAATATTCTTTACTTTTCTAAGTTTAAAAAAAAAAAAAGCTACTTTGATAATATTTCCAGAGACACACAGTATTTTTCTTAGTTTTTATTTCTGTGAGGACAATTTTTTAAATCTTCGAATAGAACTTCTTTAGCTCCCTGAAGAATTTCAACTTCTACACATATTTGCATTCAGCTTCAGGTTTTTCAGATTATCACAGCAATGCTAAACAAGTAGCACAGGTCAAGGGTCAGCTAAAGGGACCCATTAGGTGAAAGGTTGAATAATTTGAAAGGAAAGAGTTAGCATTTCAAGAAAGTGCTTTAGCAGGGTTAGGGTCTCCTGTGTGCTGAGCAGGAATCAAGTCTCTCCTTTTCTGACTCCTCATCAGTAAGGTGTTGACTTTTTGCTGCTGGAGACTTCAGATTTATTAGGTTTTACTCCTTCTATTTACTTACGAAGTTAGTTTTCTGTTACTTCATGGCCAAAACAATATTTCAGATTTCATGAATCAGTTTGCCTTAGGGAAAGACCTAGTTAGTTAAATCTGTACCCTAAATTTGTTCTCATATCCATAACCAAATTAATTTGGTAAACATGATTCTTAAGAAACATATTGAACTATTCTGGTTAAAACAGATGTTACAAAAGAACACAAATGTGATTTGTTATGTGCCTGTTTACCTAGAAGAGGAGAGTACTAGAACAAGCAGAGCTGAGGCAAGCCAAGAGCACACAGACTGAGGTGTACCGTTGCCTTCTGATCTTTTCTGTCTACCTTCCTCCAAATTGTGGCAGAGGAAAAGACAGTTTTACTGAACCTACTCTTTGGTACTAAGATTTGAACTCAGGACCTCGCTCTTGGCAAGCAGGCACTGTGCCACCAAAGTGTATCCCCAGCTCCTGAATCTTTTCTCAATGAATTCTTG
Source organism: Ctenomys sociabilis (assembly GCA_004027165.1). NCBI lineage: Eukaryota > Metazoa > Chordata > Mammalia > Rodentia > Ctenomyidae > Ctenomys > Ctenomys sociabilis. The sequence continues at coordinate 146,130 of PVKA01001299.1, forward strand.
CCCCTGACTTTGAATGAAAAATAACTAATATATTATGAAGGAGCCACAGACTACAGAGAGAAATGGGGAGTGGACAGGGTCTTGCAAAGATGAGAACATGGACATTTGGAACCAATTCATTCGTTCACCTATTCATTCATGGAACAGTGAGACTCCAAGCTAGATACAATATTGACGTGCACTGGAGGATTTATGTCAGATAGCTGAATGTAAACTGACCCTGAACTTCAAATGAAAGTTATTAGGTTTTTAATTGTGCAAAGCTCAGTGGTTAAAAATATTTCAAGAATATTAGTTAGGTGAAAAGGGATACGAAATGGGGTTGTTTAGATGGAGCTATGAACTATAAACATATCCAACGGAAATTATTTTTTAGTCGTGCAAAGCTGGGTAATAGAAAAGTGCTTCCACAATAGTATTTCAATTAAAAAGCGATATGGAATGCAATTGTCAAGATAAGACTATAGCCTATATATGTACGGATCAGAATTTATACCCCAGGTGTTCATCAGCTGTGCTAATTTCCATTTGTGGTTAGCCCAAGAGCACCCAATTGCTACTGCCCATCTGTAAGTTAATCTCTAGAGCTGTAGCTGTGATGGACAACTACGGCATTTTTGCCACAGAATTCATTTTTATGATGTAACTTAATTAATAAAGCATTTCTGAGAGCTCCAGGCCCGCCGCACCGGAGGGACCTTTCCCAGCAATCCCCTTTCCCAGCGATCCTGATTCCATCCAGGGGCACCAGATCTAGCGCAGCTCATCCAGGAACCAACAGAGGGGAACCACAGGAGCTGCAACAAAAAGGAACTGAACACAACAGCTAGATCCAGGCCAGGCATAACTGGACAATCTCAAACTGAATAGATTGGCACCCAAATTTCATTACACGCTAAGGTTATAGCTTCAACAAAGCTGTATACCAAAGGTCAGAACTCAGTGCTATACAAAATGACAAACAGAAGGGGAAAAATGCAATCTCAGGCCTCAAGTCCACCAGTAAGTGCAGAGGACACTAGCTCAGCTGAAATAAATGAATTAACAGATACGGAAGCAAAGGAACAACAGCATAAAAGTGTAAAGGAACTCAGACGAGAATTAATTCTTGAAATAAAAAAGAAATATCTGAATACATAGCATCTGAAATAAAGAATCAAATGCAGAAACATTGGAGGAAAACCAATGCTCACCCAGAACAACAGCGTCTGAAGCAAAGAAACAACAGCAGAAAGGTCATGAGGAACTCAAAGCAGAAATAATTTCTGAAATAAAAAAATAACTCTTTGGAAAAAAAATAATTCTTTGAAATCATAGCATCTGAAATACAGAAACAAGTCTGGAAATATACAGAGGAAACCCAACTTGGAAGAAACACAGCAGAAAAAGAATACCTACCTCTAAAGAAGACATGGATAAAAAAAAATTGAGGAGATCAGAAATATGATGGATTCCTTGAATGAGCAATACAGAAAAGAAATAGAACACATGAAACAGAGTCAAAGAGATACAGAAGAACTAAAAATATCAATCACGAGTCTATAAAACCATTTGAGTCAAAGTGAAGAGAGTTTCAGATCTTGAAAATGCTGGTGCAGCTAGTGAAAAGGTGAGAAAGGATCTCTTAAAAACAATGAGATTGCAGGAAAAAATAATCCATCACCTGCAAGATGATGTCAGGATGAACAATGTGAGATTAATTGGTATCAATGAGAATGAAGGAGTCAAATGACAAAAAAATTTGGGGAGAAGTAATTGCAGAAAACTTCCCAAATATGAGGAAACAATCCAACATTCAGGTCACTGAAGCATACAGAACACCAAATAACTTCAACCCAAGTAAAAACACACTGAAACATATAATAGTCAAGATCCTAGAAATCCAACACAAGAATAATATATTGCAAGCTCTATATTCTAGAGAAGGAGATCACATTCAAAGGAAAAACCTTCAGAATTACACAGACTTCTCTACACAAACCATGAAGGCAAGGAGACCATGGAGCAGAGTTCTTCAAGTCCTGTATGAAAACAGATTCCAGCCCAGACTATTATACACTGCCAAACTCTCTTTCAAGTTTGATGGAGAAGTGAAATACTTCCATGACAAAGAACAACTAAAGAATTTCATGATGACAGAGCCATCCTGACACAGGCTACTGGAAGAGGTTCTAGAGAGAGACCACAATGACCAGAACTCCATGAATGAGAACAAAAGGAACCCACTATACAGGACAAACAATTAATCACAGGATAAAAAGAAGTAAACAACAGCAGGTAAATATCATGACAAATATAAGTCAACACATTTCAATTATAACCATCAATGTAAATGGAGACTCAATTCACCAATTAAGAGAAATATACTGACATAGTGGATTAGGAAACAAAATCCAACAATATGCTGTATACAAGAAACACACTTAACTCAAAAGGACATTCATAGGCTCAAAGTCAAAGGATGGAAAACAATACTACATGCCCCAGCACCTCAGAAGACAGCAGGAGTAGCAATTCTGTTCTCAAACAGTCTCAACTTCAAACGAGAAATGATCAAACAGCACAAAGAAGGCCACTACGTATTAGTCAGGGGAAAAATTCAAGAGCAAGAGGTAACACTCATAAATATCTATGCACCAAACACAGGAGCACCCAACTATGTAAGACAAATCTTAATGGACATGAAAAACCTAACATCCAAAACTGCAATCTTAACAGGAGACCTTAACACCCCCTTATCTCAAAAAGATAGATCAACCAGACAAAAAATTAGCAAGTAAGTAACAGAACTGAACCAGAGCTTGGAACAAAAGGACGTGGTGGACATATACAGAGTGTTCCACCCAACCACAGCTGAATGCACATTTTTTTCAGCTTCACATGGGTCATTTTCCAAAATAGACCACATACTAGTCCAGACATCATGCTTAAGCATGTGCAAGACAATAGAAATTGTCCCATGCATATTATCTGATCACAGTGCAATGAAACTGGAACTAAACAACTAAAGAAACCAGAAAAACCCACTAAATTCATGGAAACTAAACAACACCCTCCTCAGCAATCAATGGGTCACAGAAGAAATTCAACAATATCTACAGTTCAATGAAAATTCAAGCACAACCTATTGGAATCTATGGGATGTGATGAAAGCAGTTCTTAGAAGGAAAATCATAGCTATGAACTCACACATTAGGAAAACAGAATGGGAACAAATAAACACCCTAATGTTGCACCTCTGACATCTAGAAAAAGAAGAGCCAATGAAACCCAGAGCACAAAGACAGGAAGAAATCATAAAGATTAGAGCAGAAATTAATTCAATTGAGATGAAGAAAACAGTTCAAAGAAACCACAAATCAGAAAGTTGGTTCTTTGAAAGACTAAATAAAGTTGATAAGCCTCTAGCCAACCTCATCAAAAAGAGGCAAGAAAAAATTCAAGTACATGCAATAAGGAATGAAAAGGGTGAAATCACCACAGACCCAGAGGAAATTCAGAAGATTATGAATAGTTACTTTGGGAATCTTTACGCTCACAGAATAGAAGACACAGAAGAAATGGACCGATTCCTTGAAAGGTACAAATTACCAAAACTGAACCAAGAAGATATAACAACTCTCAATAAGCCAATAACACCCAACGGAATAATAAAATGCTGATAAAGCATTTCTCTCCCTCTTAAAGGTTGAATTGTATTTTAAAAATTCTTTGCTGGCCAAAAGATATCTCTGCTGTATTCAGGTTCTTTAAAAATATTCCAAAAAAATGTTCGGAGCTATATTTAGTGTATTCCTTCTCACTCCATTTTCTTTTTTTATTATAGATATTTTTAGATATTATTATTTTGATTTACCTATTTATTTATTTATTATTTTAATACTAGGTCTGCAGGGTCTCACTGCACAGATCATACTTGTAGCGGTCCACCTGTGTTCAGCCTTCCAAAGAGCTGGGATTACAGGCGTGCCCCACCTCGCCCAGTTTTAATCACCATCTCAGTGCACTCTGGGGGCAGGGCCAACATGACGCGTGGGGAATCGAACCCAGGGCTGCTGTGCTCTGACTAAGCAGGCTCTTTAATACACTGAGCTATTTGGCTGGCCTTAGATATATTTAGATATTTCTATATTACTATAGATACTTGTGGGTTTTTTTTTTATTATAGATACTTGTATTTCCCCTTAATATGGCCCAGTTAGGTATATGAGTTGATTTAGACCTGAAATGGGTTTTACCCAGTCTGTATTTCCCAGTACATAGTAATGACAGGTAGTCAGATTTGTAATTCACATGCCCAGAGGAAGTAGAGCCCAACTTGGGAGCCAAGTTGGCTGTAAAAAACTGCCCTTATGAGCACCTACAAAGTAGCTGATAGAACCAGGCCTGTCTACCTGAGCCAAGAGACAATGCAGGGACGTGTCTTCAAAGTTGTCCTACAACTGAGAACCCCAGAAACTGTGAGCACCCCATGAATGAGACTTTCAGACCTTTAAGTAGCCAGGAGCTTCCTGGTTGGCATTGGCAAAACCCTTTGCAGAGAAACTTAACTAAGCTCAGACAGCAATAGGGAGAGCCAGAAAGATGTCTTGTAGTCTCAGCAACCTTTCCTCCAGAAGACCAGAGCAGACCTGACTCCCAGAACTTTCTACAGTAGGGACTTGCAGGTGCTTTTCAAATATAGGCCCAGAGCTTCAAATTAAACTTCTGGAAAAAAGAGGTAATCACCATTAAATTTATAGACAGTCTTTGTATTTACCATGGACATGTTTCTGGAAAAGGCATTGTGGCTCCCAGTGATATCAGGGGAGTCTTATTTTCCCCCTAAAGCAATAATGCAGCAGGAGATGCTGTGTCTGTCAGAGGCCTTGATGTGTGACGACTTGCAGAAAGGACAGCAGATAGCACATTACAAGCAGCATGCATGTGGCATGCACTGTGAGGTGTAAAGCTTCCCAAGCTGGGCTGGAAGCCATTTCAACCAGGAGGATAATGATGAGTTCTTTAACTTTTATACAATAGGATGGCTTTAAAATATTCCAGAGGGGAATTCCTGGGAGCAATGTGGAACTGAAATAAAGCATTTACAGTTCACATTAGGAAGGGTCATGTGCAAGGCCAGGAGAGGAGAAAGCATGTCACGCATGATACAGAAGGACCAGGGAGCACACTGAGTGCCTTCACGGCACCAGGGTGCACATGGAGATGGCTGAGCATGGGCACAGAGAGTAGCAGGAAAGAGATCTCAGCTCCAGAACTCTAAACAGATAGGCAAAGGGGTGGGAGGATGAAA